>VZTT01006584.1:0-14861 GCA_013400855.1 Buphagus erythrorhynchus
CCCAAGCCACTGTGGGATTCTCTGGATTCAAGTGGATAATAACATAGTTATCAAACTTTGAACGTATGTGTGTGTAATGAAGCAAAAAATGACACTGGGTGTTTGTTACCCAGGAGAAAGCAGAGAATGCCCACATGGAAATGTTGGCACACATGAAAATGGTGGTGGTGATACGTGAGCAATTAATTCAGCAATTAACCTTAACCAAAAGTGCCTGTGCTGCTGCTGAGGTATTTGCAATTATACACATTACACAGTGTAGATCACCATATGAGAACCTATGTTGACAGAGTTTTGTTTACTCTTTTCTGGATTAAAACCCTTGAAATTCACATTTTTGAATTGATGTCCTGAATGTCTTGTCAGGACATTCAGTTTCTGTGAACCATTTAAAGGAACTGTCCCAAGGCTTGGGATTTGGTACCTTCTGAATCTCTTGGTGCAAGTCTTAGTAACCTGGAGGATAAATACATTTGTCCCTGTGAATCAGATTGCTCTGTCAGTGGCAGGAGTGGATTCATGGAGAATGTGTAGCATCTTCTGACCTTTTAGACTTGATACCACTGAGAGGTCCAGGAGTATGGAGATGTAGAAATAAACATGTAGAACATTTTCTGGCATGGTGTTCTTGGAGAAATTGTGTTACAGACTTCATCACACTGACTTACTGATGCCTTGTATGAATGGTGTGCTTCTGTTCTTCCTGTCTGTGATTATGCATACATTAAATATATATACTTTGTCTTTTTAAGGCAGTACCATGAGAATCAGTAATGGTCTAATGCACAAGCTTTATAGGAAATATAATAATTTCTCCTCGATTTTGTTGCTTGCTTGGGTTTTTTTTCTCTTCACTGGCATCTTGACAGGCTGAGCCAGAATCGCATTCTTACCTGGCAGGTACAGAATGATAAAATCCATTCCCATGTTGCAATCCTCTGTGCTGCCTTACCTAGGATTACTTGGATGGGCTTTAGCCTCTGTTTGTTTTATGAAGCAGAGTTAAGAAAGGTGATTTCAAGGAGGATGACTTTGAGCTAATATGAATATTGGTGGTCTGGAATGTATCCAGTAAATGACAAATCAAGTAGAAAAGTGTGACTGCACGTTTCCAGGGTTTACTGTAATTTCCTGTGTTTAATTGCAGACCTCTAAAGAGGACCTTCTACAGGCTGATTTTGAAGGAGCTTTAAAATTCTTCAGGGTTCAGTTGCCCAAGAGGTACAGAGCTGAGGAGAATGCCCGGAGACTCATGGAACAAGCTTGCAATATTAAGGTAAGGATGGACTTCATTGCTTCTTACTCACCCAGGAGTTTGTACAGGAAGAGTAAAATGCAATGTTAAGAATGGCAGTAGCTTGTGGAAAGTAAAGAAATTAAATCACTTATTACTTTTTATGTATGTTTGTATAATTACATGCACACCTTCTGTCTTTATAGAAAGTGAATCTGTGACCTTTTCTCTCTTTGTCTGCTTGGGTACAAGCTAATAATTAAATAAAAAACAACACAGTGCATTATCAACAATTATCAGAACTCATTAATTCATTATTTATTTTATAAACGGTGATTGCAGTAAACCAATTAATAGGATAATCATGCAAACAAAGCTCAGATATTACTTGTTATGCTCAGAAGCTGTTTATCTGCTGAGTACTGTGTATAATACATTTGAGTTGGGGTAGAAATGAGTTTTGTTTGTATATCAAGCTTACCAAGACAGGATATGTTTTCATATTCTACCCTACTCAAGATTCTGCTGTCAGAAGTCAGGCTACTCTGAACATATTGACTACAAGTGTTGGACTTGAACCAAATTAGGGAAGCATGAGTGTAAGCTGTTGAGGATGGAAACCTGTTTAAAATGGCTGCAGAGGTTCATGAAGTGGTCATTTGGAAGGTCCAGGATTTTTTTTTTTTTTTTTTTTTTTTTTTTTTTTTTTTTTTTTTTTTTTTTTTTTTTTTTTTTTTTTTTTTTTTTTTTTTTTTTTTTTTTTTTTTTTTTTTTTTTTTTTTTTTTTTTTTTTTTTTTTTTTTTTTTTTTTTTTTTTTTTTTTTTTTTTTTTTTTTTTTTTTTTTTTTTTTTTTTTTTTTTTTTTTTTTTTTTTTTTTTTTTTTTTTTTTTTTTTTTTTTTTTTTTTTTTTTTTTTTTTTTTTTTTTTTTTTTTTTTTTTTTTTTTTTTTTTTTTTTTTTTTTTTTTTTTTTTTTTTTTTTTTTTTTTTTTTTTTTTTTTTTTTTTTTTTTTTTTTTTTTTTTTTTTTTTTTTTTTTTTTTTTTTTTTTTTTTTTTTTTTTTTTTTTTTTTTTTTTTTTTTTTTTTTTTTTTTTTTTTTTTTTTTTTTTTTTTTTTTTTTTTTTTTTTTTTTTTTTTTTTTTTTTTTTTTTTTTTTTTTTTTTTTTTTTTTTTTTTTTTTTTTTTTTTTTTTTTTTTTTTTTTTTTTGTTTTGTTTTGTTTTGTTTTGTTTTTGTTGGAATCTGTATCGCTATGGAGGGGCTGAATGTTTGATCTTGGAGAAAAAGTGATTTTGTCATTTCTTGGAATGTGAGCTCTGATGGGAAGTGCATGTTTGGTGTGGCCCAGTGATACACAGAGAACATCCCACTAGGAAGAATGTTCCTCCAATACTCTGCCTCTCTTTATCTCTCTCAATATATTTGTTAGTTTCCCTTGTGCTGTTTAATTTGGTCGTTTATTAAGCAAGGGCTTTTTCCCTTCTGGTTAAAACGCTGATCTTATGAAAAAATAGGTCTGGCCATCTGAATGTTTATTCCAGCCAAGGAAAAGAAGATCCGTGCAAATGTTTTAGTAAAATTGTACTTGAATTTCAACTCTGCTGCTGAAAGAGACTATTTGTGAGTAAAAGGCTGCAGTTTGATGTTGAGTATTTAGTCCTCTGCTTGGTTCATGAAAATTAGTAATTTAAGGACTTAACAAGTACAGGAAAATTATCTTTATGCTACTTACTCAGTGTGTATTTTCTGATGGGAGGTTGAAGTAGAAGTCTTCATGGTACCTGTTGGAAGAGCTATTTGTCGATTTTCTCATGCCTTTCTCCTAGCGCAATGTATTGTATGCCACATGATGTTATTTGTCATTATTCTTCATTTAGTACTGGATGTATGTGTATGTGATGTGCTCTATTGGGGAAGTATTTTGAAATGCACCTGAGGCAGATGCTCAGTGCTTAGGGTTCAGCACCTGGGGCCAGTAATAAGAAGAGTATGATACTCTGAACTGTTTGTTGACAGGAAGGGGTAGGGTTTGACAGTGAATTCACTGCATAGACAGGATTTTACACACTGTGGATTCTGGTTAAGAGAAAAAAAGCTCAGGTAAGTGTTGCAAACATGGACTCAGGTCACCCCCTTGTGTGTTAAAGAAGTGTGTGAGGATTAGTAGGAATTACTGAAAAGGAGGGAGAATTCAGAGCCAAGACCTGGGATTATCAGGAGTGGGAAAGAGTAGAAGGTTGAAGTCACCTTCTGCTGTGTCAGTAACTGCTGCTCTGGTATGATTAGGGAGTAGGGCTCTTCTGACTCCCTGAGTATACAACTCATCCTGTAAAAGACTACAGGAACTTGATGTGAGGAAACTCAGTGGAAGACTGTTGGAGGGAGGATGAAACTTATATTAAATGAGTGTGTGTCCACTCACTTGCACCCTTGTCACAGCTGCCACTTGTCCCCATGGTCACGTTGCTCCTTGACACTGCAGTCTGTCTGGCCATGGTCTCTGGTGTGGGATGAGGATGAGGAGCAGTGGCTGTGAAGTCCTCAGTGTGTCCTGGGATCCTCTTAATTGTTGACAATAAACTGGCTTTTGGACATGTTTTTTGTACTCTCTAGGAAGGACAGGACCGTGTTGGTCTAGATCGTTCTGGAATCTCTATCTGTGGAGATACTCGAAACAGATTGCCCTGAGTGAGGTGCTCTAGGTCACCTCCTTCAAAGGGGTGGTTTAGACAAGATGTTCTCCACAGATCACTTCTAACCTAAACTAGTCCATGATTCTATAATTAGATGTTATTATCATTGAATTTATTTACCAACAGGTGCTGATAATTGCAGGAGCTGCCATGCTCAAACAGGAGATTTTAGTCATGATCATCATCAGTGGTAGAGTCCGAGGGAACACAGAGGTTGTGTGAAGAGCAGTTGTCTGTCTTGTTGAATGCAGCAGAACTTGTTCTGTTAAAAAAAGGCCAAACCAGACCCTTAAACTGCTTTTTTGTGCTGTATGAAAGAGCCACAGTGTGTCTTTCCACTGCTTGTGGGCTGTATTAGTACTTGCAGACTAAACAATAGATGGTATTAGAGCAAGTTTCACACAGTAAGTGAATGGAGGATTTTCTTCAGATTTCTCAGCTAATTACAGAGGCATGAAAATTTAAAAACAGAACTGTCTTGTGACCAGGCTTCATAGTGAGCTGTATCTTTACAGTGTTTCTCTTAATTTTGTTCCCACATTACTGCAAAACAAAATGGGAATTTAAATGTAACAAAAATCCGTTTCTCCTTGCTTACTTTCTTCTTGAGCTTTAGCTGACCTACTTCTCATCCTACAGAACGCAAATCTAAAACTACTCAGTGTTTTTTTCTCCTTAATTTCACAACTTTTCAGTTGAGTTCAGGATGTAAACCTTGGATTTTGAAAGTGCTGTATTGGAAATAGTTCTATCATATTGCTTTTTTTAAAAGAAGGATTGGTATCTATCTTTTTCTCAAGAGTAGATCTACAAATACGAAGAAAAAAGCTGCTATTAAATGAAATTTCTGTGTAGAATGTGCTAGAGAATGTCTTTTTCAAATAAGAATTGTTTTTGGTGGTTATTCACGAGGTCTGGATTTTAATCATTTACCAGTAAGGAAATCATTTGGAATGTCAGTGGAATTAGAATTAACAGTAGTGTTTTCCTAGAGAGCTTATTGGGTCATATTCCATTGTTAAAGAGCATTTTGAACTAATTCATACTGTGAAATAATATGGCCTAAGAAATAATATAGCCTGGATTTGTAATCACAGAAGGATTTTTATGCTTATGCTTTGGAGAGGGCTTGGTTTTTTTACTTTCCTAATTTTTCTGTCTTTACAAGAGTTTTCAGAAGTTTTTCTGTGTCTGTGGAAGCCCAATTTGATAATTAATGAATGAAGTAAGACTCTGCTAGATTTCATGAAGGTTAATCCTAATGATGATGATAAAAACATCTGACAAATTCTTCATGCTCAGAACATCTGCCTTAGCTGCCTTTTGCGTCTTCTTGCAGTTTCTCTTGTACAGATCTGTGCATGTCCTAAAGAAGTTATAATGACCTTGTATTTTAATAGAGGAGTCCCATCACCTCTGTTCTTACACCTGACTTCAAGCAGGTTAGATGTGGAACAGGAGAAGGTCTCCCTGGGAGATCTACTCCATATGAAAATTTCCTGGATTGTCAGTTTTCAAGTGAATTCTGGGAGTTGTGCCCATTTCTCCGTGACTGTCCTGTGGCATTTGGAAATGGAGCAGAGCTGCCATTAGAATGTGTTACATTGCAGCTCTGGAAATGCTGTGAGGTTGAGTGTACCAGATGGATAGGTGGGGATGTCCTCGGAATTACCAAGGATAGGTGGGATGTCATCCCTTGTGCCCAGGGAAGGTGAGGTGAACACATGGGATGAGATATACAGGAACCTGTAGGGAAGTTTGTTCTATCGTGGGGCAGCATCTGTAGTGACCTTCTGTTACCTGGCTCAGGCACTAATAGTGACCCCTGGTGTTGACGGTTGAATTTTCCCTTTTCTTTCTGTGGAATTTTTCCCATTGTTATGCTAAGTATTTGGGTCTACACCCATAAGCTCAGTTAACAGTTTTCTCTCGAAGGGGGGAGGAGAGGGGCAACACCAGAAAAAAAGAGCTGAGGTGAGGGGCTGGATTCCTACCTGTGAACTTGAAGTGACTGNGACTCTGGGATCCCGCATCCTCCTGCTCAGACACTCTCCCGCATCTCCTACCGACTTCAACACGTCCTTTTGGAGCATCAGGACTGCCCCTGCACCGGACCTGTGAGCGGCTTCTCCCCTCTGCCCTTTCCCTTTTTGGGACACAGACGCCATTCCCCGCAGTGCCCCTCCAGCCACGTGGGGTCCACCGCCTCTCCTCCCTGCTCGCTGGAACATCAGAGGGGTAATCCCACCACAAGAAGAAAGGGGTCCACGACCAGAACTGTTTACTGTTTACGAGGTTTCCTGCTCTGTTGCTGTTGATCTTGCTGTTATTGTTGTGTTTCTGCTTCTCTTGTTTTATATATATATCAGTGAAGGACTGTTATTCCTACCCCCATATCTCTGCCTGAGAGCTCTTTAATTCCGAAAACCATAGTAAAGGGAAGAAGGGAAAAGGGGGGGATTTATACTCACTTTTTAAAAAGAGGCTCTTGTGCCTTTTAGCAGATACCTGTCTTTCAAACCAAGACACCTGGTCTCATCTTTCACCATCCTCAGTAGCAAGAAAGATTTCAAATACTGAACTCCTTCTAAGAGAAGCTTCTTCCCAATGATGTACATTTCCCTTCTTGACGATATTGGACCCCCACCAGCATTACAAGGTTGCTGCTCTCAGCACCTTCAATGAGACCAGAAAATGGCCCTGAATAAAAATGGTGCCTTTTCCAATGCAATGCAAACGCACACGTTTTTGTTACCTCTCACTGTACTGAGAAGGTTGTTGCCCACCTGAGTGCGCCCACAACTGGAGCTGGCACCCAGGCCTTGCATAATAGCAGAGTTAAGGAGAACTGGCTACAGTAGCAGGAGCTGTGCTAAGCTTGTGCTAATTTCAGAATTGTTTCTTTGTGACATTTAAAGCAGGTTTACTTTATAATGTTGCCATTTAAATGTTTTCAGTTCAAAGTGGTAATTTGAAGCTCACACCTTGCTGATGTGGGTGACTGACTTGCTTCACACCTCTGTTGATCTTCTATCTGGACGTGATTTTTTGCAGACATGGTTTAACTTACATATTGATTTATGTGGGACTCTTAGGTTGCAATACAGGATGTGACCAAAAGTATGTATTCTTATCACCCTCTGTTGAAACCAAGTGGGGCAGTGATCCTTATCTCTGTGAGAGATACTCTCTACTAACAGGCCATCTGTTAAAACCAAGAAGGGCAGTCATCTTTTCCACAACCCATCCTTCCTCCAGGAAGACATCGTCTGTTAATGGGCCCATTGAGTCCCACTGTATGACTGATAAAATTACATCATCCCACTGGGAGGTGCTCCAGCCAGGAGAAGGAGCCAAGCCTTTCCTACCTAGATAAAAACTGAGATTTGGAACACCAAGGCAGCCTTTTTCCACTGGATTCCAGAAGAAAAACCGGACCTTTCGGCATCATCACTGGACCCTTGGAGGAAAACTGCACCTTTCTACAGGACCACTGTTTCAACTGAACCACATCTGTCATCCAGGAGGACTGCAGCCACCATTTAATCAGACTGCTACCAACACCCTGACTGACTAACAGGGTGTCAAGTTGTATTCTGACTCTGTCAGTGTTTTTGGGTTTGTTCTCTGTAATACTCTATTTTTATTTTAATTTTCCTAGTAAAGAACTGTTATTCCTATTCCCATATCTTTGCCTGAGAGCCCCTTAATTTCAAAATTATAATAATTTGGAGGGAGGGGGTTTACATTCTCCATTTTAAAAAGAGGCTCCCTTCTTTCTTGGCAAACACCTGTCTTTCAAACCAAGACAGTGAGTTTCAATGGGTAGGATTAAAAATAGCTGGTTTGCTCTCTCTCTTCTCTCTAGAGAATTCTCTCTCTCTGTGCTTGTGTCTATTTATCCAGATACTTGGGTATCTTGATATTGTGGTAAGACAACACAAATGCAACAGAAAAGCAAAGGAGGTAACTGCAGAAAGGCCCTGAAACTGAATAAGCATTGGTTCTACCAATGTTATATCTATTTAATCTTACAATATAAAGGACAGGTTAAAAAATCGCTCTTTTATCAACTTCTTAAGAAACCAAATTTAAAAGGATTTGGTTTAGATCCATAGAAAACCCCACCATGCTTGTATGTGATTTCTTATTAAAAGCCAGTGATCCTGTGCCATTATCTCTGAAGTGCAGATCCACTTGTCTTGGTGACAAGGGTCATGCTTTTCAATGCCTGTCCTGTTTGCAGCTCCAGCTTCCTTCTTTCTGCTCGGCTTTGCAGTGTGGGGCACTGCACTGAGCCAGCATCTGGAAATCAGATTAAAGTGCATGCAGCAGAGCTGGACGTTAATAGTGATTGTAATATTGATAATAAATGTTAACACCGTAGAAAGGAATGCTGTTAATTAAAAACAAGTTTCAGCTTACTTATTTTAACTTATAATACTTATTTAATATTCCAGTGAGCAGGCATGTTACCCAGTAGTGAGGCTATATTTTCATGGTGTTTAAGCATTACATTAGTAAAACTGTTCAGTTATTTTATTTTGTTTGGTTGCTTTGGTTTTTCTCATTTGCACTGAGTTGGTATTGTAAGGGATATCAGGTATGTCATTAATTCTTTATCAATAGGAAAGGAATATAATTTTATTAGTAGTAGTTAAGTATAATAATTTTAACAATTCAAAGTAGTTCTGCAGCCTGACTGAGTACAAATATTTTGGTGTCTTTGTATTAGCCACTAGTTGACATATGTACTTGTGAGCAGTGGCATCAACCAGAGCAGTATTGCAGGTAAGGGTCTTCAGAGAACTGTAGAAGTTTGAGGTGGAAAAGCTGATGCAAACATTTATTGTCTCTACCCCCATCAGTTGAATCACTTTGCTCAAATTTTAGTGGTTTCATTCAGCAAGGGAAGGAGGGCACCTGAAAGCTGCTCCATGGTTCAGCAGACCACCTAAATCCATTTGGTTCACCTTGGTGCCATCAGGAGCCAGGGCTTTTCAGTATGACAGCAGATGTTTCTGTTCAAAATGGAAGCAGGAAAGAATTCTCAGAAGGCTTTCTGGCTTGAGCTTCTTGAATCTGGTGCTTTTCCCATGGATGAATAACAACTGCTTTCCATCCTTGAATCTGAAAATAGTACAGAGAGCAAGAGATGAAGGTGGCAAGGAGTCACACTGTTTGACAGCTTTGTCTTCTGGCATCTTTGCCAGAATGTGTCTAAAATAACTCAACTCTGGAAGTAAGAGGAAGTGAACCTTTTTTTCCCAAGCTGAACTTGAATCCCAGATGCAGGTTGGCTGGAGCATTGACTCACCCCCTGTGAGGTGACGCATTAAAATATCTCATAAGAAGTTCTCTACTTGTAGTGGTCTGCATGTTGAGCAGTAGCAGTGTCTGGAGTTCCTATTGACAACACAGTGCTCGTACTAGTCTTTTAGAGGAAAAGGTCTCAACTCTCTCTTCTTTGGAGGAAACAAACCCAGTAACTGATTTTCCCAAAGAATGCTGACTATGAAGAAAGCCTGTGTTGATGGTGCCTAGCAGGTTTGCAGCACGTCTTATTCTCCCAGTAAGATAGTGTCCTTTTTAAAGACACTTCTGTGATGCAAAGATTGTAGGGGAAAAAACATATTCCAGCATCAGTGCTTACAAACCGTAATCAAAAGGATTTTGTAGGGATATTTTGTAGGGAAAGAGATGTAGGTAAAAGTACAGATGCAGAAGTGCCTGGAAACAAGCTCTGCACCCCATGTTTATGCTGGCGACGAAGTGTTCCTTGATACTGACTTAAGCATCAACAAAACTCTTGAGACTTAAGATGGCAAAGTCTCCTTGGAGGTGGAAATTCCTCTGGGCTTCTCTTGGATATCTTTAAGGCAGTCAGGTCTGAGGGAGCAGGTAGCAGCTAGGCAGTAACCAGCATAGTAATTCTGAGGAAATGTGTTTCTTCATATAGAGAAGACACTGGGGCCAAGGCACAACTTGCCAGCCAAAGTTTTGGTGTTGTCTATGACCCTGAAAAATATTGTCTTTTTTTAGAACTCAACTCCTGCGACCTGAGAAACTCTGAATTCTTTCCTCTGAACAGCAGAGGGAGAAGCTCTGTCATCTACTGTGAGTTCAGGGGGCACCCACAGAGAATTGTCATTTATTTCTTCAGTCTAGAAGTCATTGAGGAAGTGATTGCATTTAGGGAAAAAAATTCAAGCTACCTTTGTCTTTTTTGATCAGCCATTATGGTATGTGTCCTCAGAAATGGTGTGGTTATTTTATTCCTGCAGATGTTGCAGAATAAAAAAAAATTAAGTTTTGGAAACAGCCAGGGATGGGATTTGGTGTGATTGCCCAGAGAAGCTGTGGTTTCTCATCCCTGGAAGCTGTCCCATCCCTGGAAGTGTTCAAGGCCAGGCTGGACAGGGCTTGGAGGAGCCTGGTCTAGTGGAAGGTGTCCCTGTCTGTTGCAGAGGACTGGAACAAGATGACATTTAAGGTCCCTCCCAACCCAAACCATTCTGTGATTCCATTGTATGATTCTCTGTTGCAGAAATGTCCAATAATCCAGAACTAATGGCTAATGCACACAAGTGACTTGGGAGGAAAGCAGTGATTCACTCTCAGTGTAGCACAGAGAACAGTTGGGATGGGACATTGGGTTCATTTTTTTTTTTACAAATTAAATGAGGTCACAAATTCTGAAGCACTGTGCTGTGCTGAGACCTAGAGCTAAACTTGTAAAAATAATTGGGAGGGGGAGGAGAAGGAAAAGAAAAGGCAAAGCCTAACCATTTTCCTTTATTTCCCCCAAGGCTTTTGCAAATAAACAGAAGAGGTGCTGGGGGCACTGTCTTCATGTATTTTTGGTAGTGTTTAATTTCTCAGGCACCTGCACTTGGATTTATTTCTCTGCTTTGAAAATGAGGGGACAAACAAAACTAAGTATAGAAGACGGTGACTGCATTTCATTAATGCAGAGCTCTGCAGGGACAGCTGCTTTTAGAACTGAAGGTCTTATTAATAACTTGCCGTTACAAACCCCAGGCATTGTTTTTGGCATTACTGCCACTGTTGGTAATCAAATTCAGCAAGAAGTTACTTGGCTGTTTCTGTAGCTACTGAAGCAGGACTGTAGCTGGCTGCTTTATAAGGGCAATATTCACATTTTTAGGATCTCTTGATTGCTTTGCTTCAGGATTTCCTACATTTAATTGCTTTTCTTTTTAGTGTATTGTAGCCTTGTTTCTCTTGTGGAGATTAATTAGTATGGTAGACAGTGTTACATTGTTTATATTGTTAAGTATGGTTATGTTTGGGCATAAGTAGATTACATCTGGCTGGTACTTCATTGTTCTATCTAGTTGTTCAAGCAGCATATGAAGATCGGACTTCATTGTGTTGCCCTATCTGTCTGTTATTCTTTCAACTTCCTTTGCTAAATAAATTTAAATTTATAAATATAATTTATGGAATTTCCTAGACAATAGTCTTTAACCAAAATTTGATTCTGCAAGTTAGTCAAAAGTAATGAAAAAACATTAAAATCTCATCTTCAAGTTATTAAGTCATCATAATAATTAGTATAGATGCAGAAATCCAGAGAGAAACTGTTTACAAGGGCATGGAGTGACAGGACAAGAGATGGAGGCTTCAAACTGAAAGTTTATTTAGATTGGATATTGGGAAGGAATTCTTCCATGTGAGGGTGGTGAGGCCCTTGGAATAGGTTGCCCAGAAAACTTGTGGATGCCCCATCCCTGCAAGTGTTCAAGGCCAGGCTGGATGGGGCTTGGAGCAACCTGGGCTAGTGGAAGGCGTCCCTGCCCATGGCATGGGATTCAAACAAGATGGGCTTTAAGGTCCCTTCCAACTCAAACCATTTTTTTGATTCTGTGTTAATAAATAATCTCTTAAATCTGGAAGTCTAGGCATTAATTCAGTGTGCACGCATGGCTCGGGGGCCAGAGTGTCGGCTTAAATCACTCAGTTACTGTGACAACAGAGCTGCAAAATCTTCGGCTTCAACAGTCCCCCAGCCCAGGTGCAGCTGCACATGGCACCAGCCTGGAGGGTGCTCCTCACTCTTTACCTGTGTAAGAAATATAGGTGTGCGTTCACTAACACGCACACACACACACACACACACACACACTGTGGCTGACGTAACTTGAAAAGGCTCAGAGCTTAATGCATTGACCTCTGGGGGAAAAAAAGTTAAACTATAGCTGAAGTTCTCACAGAGTCAAGCGGCTGTCTGAGCAGCTCCTTTTTAATCTCAGAAATCCTTTGGTTAACTATAGTTTAGAGCACAAGATCAATGCGCTTATCGTGCATCCTTGTGATGAACAATGTTGTGGCAGTCTGAGTGAGCCACCTGCATGTGCCACCTGGGATGCTCCCTTTTTACACAGCAGGGAATATTGATTCTATTTCAGCCAGTCAAGAGCAGTGGGAAGAACTGGAAAAGGGATAGGGCTTTGCTTCCTAACTGCCTAATGAGGATGCCATGTTCCACTTGCTCCTGCGTGTCCCAAGACCCCTGTTGCAAGCAGCTGGATTGAATAATGCGTTTGTAATCTGAGAAATCGGTTTCCTTACCTCGGGCTCATTTCTTTTCCCAAAAACGTTATTGTTGGACTGTTCCTTTAGATTATTTTGCAATCTACCAGACCTGTCAGAAATGGGGAAAAAGTTCCATCACCTTGTCACCACTGCGTTACTTTCAGATGTTAAATAGTCTTGAAAACTGTGATGTCTTTCCTCATGAGGCAATAGTGAAAGGAATTTGTCTCTCTGAAAGGAGCTGTATTTTGGTGCCAGAGAATATAGATTCTAGCACAGTTTTCCTCATTCCAGCTGATTGTCCAGACTGTCATACTCAGGCAAGCTTGCATGGACACAAATCCTGTTGCTTTAAGTAGCAGCAGGAAACTCTGAGGCAAATTTGGCCCTTGTTTTTCTTGTAATGCGAAGTGAAATGTAGGTTTGGGTTGTAATGAACTTCCTTCAAGAGAACTTGCTTAGTTTTTCCCTTTTCTAAACACAATGTGAAGCAGGGCATGTTCCTTTTGCAGGAGGAAGGACATGTGGTAGGAAAAGAACATCTTCCTTGGCACAGCTTGTGTTTCCCAGAATTATTATGAGGGATTCTGCAAAAGCAATGATTCTCTAGCTGAGGGGGATCTGGTTTAGCCATATGTTTTTTTCTTTTGTCGCAATATGCACTAGAGCCATCTTCTCCAGCCAACATGACAAATCCAAGTGCTTCAAGACTTGATAAAAACACTTCTGGTCAGTGCCAGGGGTGTAAAGGGGAAGAAGGTGCTGCCTGGACTCGGTGACCCTGGAAAACCTCCATCCTCCTTTCTTACAGCAGAGGAATTCCCAACCTGGAGTGAAAATGCTCATCCCAGGTGCAGCACTAATTGCTGAGGGGAATTGGGAGCACGACTGGTTGTGGGCTGTGCCAGAGCCCATCTCATGTTTCTCTGCTCTCATCTATCTCTCTCTACATCAAGCACCATCTCCTCTGGTGGCTGAGTCTTTAATGGAAAGGAGTAGCACATTTATAGATCCAGCAGTGGGCTGGGAGCTCATGCCAGGGCTTATTGGGAACCCAGGCTCCCCTGGGAACAGCCGAGAGCTCCCCTCTATTTTCCTTTAATCTTTCTTTATTGTGGCATCCACAAAATGTCAGTAATGATCCTGTCTGGCAGGACTTTGCCACGCAGTTTTTGCAGGGTCCCTGTTTAAACAACAGAACTATTTCCCTATATGACTTGTGGATTTTCAACCTTTGATCCATCATGCAGGAATATTATAGAAGATTATATACTGTCATAGGAATTTGGGGAAAAACTACTGGAAAGGTGAAGAAAACTGAGAAATGTTCAAGTCACTGATTTCACACTTCTGTACTCACTAATGAGGGCTCAAGTAAAACAAACACCTGTTTTAAGATTACATGGGTCTGGGTTTTGTGTTTGTTTCCTTTTTGTTGCTGTTACGATTTAAAGTGAATTGTAAGGATTATGAAGAGAATATAGACATCTGTGTTCTGGGACGCTTCTCAGAAAGATCAGCAATGATGGCTCTTATTTTTTCAATGTGCCTCTAATTGACTTAAACCAGCATTTTATGCTGAAGGCAAATTTGTTGCCATTACAAAAGGAGGCTTGTCTGCTCCAGGAGTGTAAGAACATACATCACCTGTAATGAAGGAAAGTACTAAGCTTTTATTCTTGTGACCTTGTCCAAATAGGATGTAATTACAATGTAATTCAATTCTGATAGTCTGGAAAGCATGGCTGTTAACATAAAGTGACATTTCAGGAGAAATAGGCATGTGTTTTAGTACATATTCTCTTTCAGTCTCCTAAGCATTATTGATGCTATTTGCTCTTCCTTGCTTCCCTTGCTCAACTCTTAATACACATTCAGAACACAAGATTCTGGAAAATGTGCAACAGTCGATCATAGTTAACCTTGTAAGTACAATCTGATGTGATGGAGAGTGATGTGAGCTGGTTCCTGCATGTCTGGTGTATTTGTGTTAATATAGCAGTACTTTTTAATCTCTTTGGAGAGGTTAAATCCTGGAATACACACCTTCAAGGGCCCATTTAGGAAAGCAGAGAATAAAATTCCGTTTGATTTTTGATATGGTCTTTGGTTTTTGTGGCCTAAACCAAGACTCTCCTCCTTCAGTCACGGATTTTGCTCAGGCTCAAGGAGGATGAACCACTCCACCAGATGCTTGACTCTGCAAATACTCCAAAGATGGATGTTTCACAGCAGGATTTTGTCATCCCTCATTCAGAGGAGGAAAAGCTGGACTTGTGAGCTCAGGCACAGACAACTCCAGCCTGAAAAAGGGAGAAGTGCCAAGGTATTTTCCATCTGTGTACTTCTCTAGCACTGTTAGCGTTGAAAACACAT
>VZTT01006585.1:8695-37465 GCA_013400855.1 Buphagus erythrorhynchus
AATGTTCTCAGATTCAAATTATATATATTTCAAGACTAAGAATAACTAAGGCTTTTAATGGAAAATATTTCTTCACTCTGTATAAATATATCCAACTTCTGACCATATTTTTAAGAAACTTTTACATATTTCTAAGTGTTCAGAAATATTTGATTCCTTAAAAAAATTCATTAAAAAAGCAGTGTGATCTGTAGCAACAAGCAGAGAGAACAGGTCAATTACTTTACTGTGGGTTATGCCCCTCAATCTATTTCTTTGCTGCAATTACTAATCTAGATTTCAATACATTCTGCCATCAAATGGTCTGAGTTTGTTTCCATAAAGCTCTCTGTATTCAGTGGTTATTCTCTGACTTGAGGGAATGATGGACCTGGAATTCTTTGGCTTACTGATAATTAAAAATGTGTCTTCTGCATTGAACTGTAATTATCACAGACAATCAATGTGTACAGGTGTTGAAAGGCTACTGACCCATAAAACAGCTTCTCTATCCAAATCCCTTTCTCTCCAAGATAATTGCATGCTGTCTTTTTCTCAGTAAGTTTACAGTATGCCTATTTCTGATTCTCAGTTTACCAATCTAAATATTTAGAATTTGGGAAAGAACTGTAGTAGGGCTAAAATTTTTATATCTATCAAATGCTGGCTTTACCTGAAAAGCTTGGTTTAAAAATTAAAATTATTCACTAGTAATTACATGTAATTTAATTAGTTCCTGGACAAACTGGCTGTTCATGGCTTGGATGGGTTAACACTTTGCCTGGAGGAGACTCAGAGGGACCTTACTGCTCTGTGCAACTGCCTGAAAGGAGGGTGTACCAAGGTGAGGGCTGGTCTCTTCTTCCATGTAACAAGCAATACAGCAAGAGGAAATGGCCTCAAGTTGTGCCAGGGGTGATTTAGATTGGATACTAGGAAATATTTCTTCACCAAAAAGGTTGTCAAGCATTGGAACAGGCTGCCCAGTGAAGTGCTTGAGCCACCAGCCCTAGAGCTATTTAAGACATTTGATGCTTAGGGACATAGCTTAGTAGTGGGCTGAGCAGTGTTAGGTTAACAGTTGGACCTACTGATCTTAAAGGTCTTTTCCAAACTAAACGATTCTATGTTTCTATTAAAGACAAAAAAATATTGCCATTTGAGTAATATCCTCTACTTCATGTCCTGCACATTTCTAGAATCATAGGAGCATGCCTTTTCTACATATGTTTTTTGAGATTAAAGGGTTGATTGTTTTAAATCATGTAGAGCTAGAGGTAATAAAGTACTTTGACCTAACAGATGTAGCCAATACATAGCCAAGCAATCCATGAAGTTATCATTCTATGCTACTTCCTGTCCTTCACCTGGAATTTATTGCCTCAGTGGTAGACAAACTAGCCTGCTTTACTTTCCTCCAACCCAGTTTTAGTGCAGTGGTGCAATTAGGTGTTGTCTCTCAAGCAGCAGGACAGTCATTACGTCTAACTAAATCCTCATTCCAAAACCACAATCCTCTAAGGTCTCCCTCAGCTCTGGCTATTCTTAGTGCCTTAGCTCAGTTGGTGCTTCCCTGTTTCACTCTGAACTTCATTAGGACCTTCAGCTTTCCCTCAGGACCAGAACCACTCCAGTGTGAGCATCCTAAGTTAAACCTATATCCAGAATCTATGAGTAGTGTCCATTAAACTAAACTAAGTATCAGCACTAAAGTTAATCAGTCTGCCTGATAATTGATGGAGATCTAGTCAACATATTTAAGAGCTCTTAAGGCAGATTCATCCTAAAGGAGGTATCTAAAATGGAATAGCACCTTAAAAATAACTAGTTTTTCCTTGGACCAAGACCAGAGTCTTGAGTTGTTAGCTCATGTATTTACATGGATATCTAAATTTGTGAGCTAAGTTTATTACCGCATTTCTCCACATGAATCTACATGCTAGGCTAGGTCTGGCAGACACAATCATAGCAGACTGAACACTAGCAGAACAAGGCATACAAAAAAACACAGCCACCTTGTCTTTTTTGCAATGGCTGCAGGAACAGGCACATCTCCTGTAATATCTCTATGACCAGAACATTCTGCCTGTGAGTGGAAAATGATTTTGCGGAAGGTCACAAATGCA
Source organism: Buphagus erythrorhynchus (assembly GCA_013400855.1). Classification (NCBI taxonomy): domain Eukaryota; kingdom Metazoa; phylum Chordata; class Aves; order Passeriformes; family Sturnidae; genus Buphagus; species Buphagus erythrorhynchus. The sequence continues at coordinate 10,801 of VZTT01006585.1, forward strand.
AATTTTTTGGTTCAAAGTGGAAACGTCAAACTTCTTAACTATTTTATCAGGAGCTGGCATCTCTGCTATGTCAAATAAAATACGGAAAATTTATTTCATTTTTGAAAGAGTTGCTGCAGATGCCTGCTCAGAGGAGCAGACTCCAAGTACTAGATCATAAGATAATGATGGCTCTGATCCCTGTACTTATTTTTACTGTCATGCTTTAATGTGAATAGTTGCTGTTCTCAGTGTGAATAGTTTCTTAGATTGCAAATCTGAGATACCCACTTATTTCTAGTCATTACACTTGTCTAAAAAAGAACACGAGATAATGGCTAGCAAGTGAGCTTTAACAAAGAAAGAATGTATAAATTATACTTTGAAATATGAGGAAGGTTTTCTGATTGTTTTTCTGTTTGAAATACTGAAGTCTTATAAATACTTCCTTTACACTATCAGAGCCCTGTTGCATACACTTAGAGAACATAATATTTCCTGGGTTTAAATCAGACAATGCATTTAGAAAACAATTCCTGTTCCATTTGCATCTTCTGTTTTCTAAAACCTTAAATAACAGATGCAACAACCTAGGACCCTGCACATACTGCGAGAGCTGAGTCGAAGAACAGGAATAAGTCAAAGGCACAGCCAGCAGTGGAACCTACCTCTTAGTCAAGGAATCAAAGGTCTTTGTTGAGAGCAACTACCCCTGTGGAAAAGCAGTGCAAAGAGAAGGAATAAGAAATAGCTTCTAGCCAGTTGTTTATGACATGATCCACTTTTCAAATTAACAGTCCAATGCTTTAAGACAGTCTCAATCCATGTTACTACAACCTAGCCACAATTTTCAGGCTCTTACTGAAAATGATGCACAATTCTTTTTGCCTTACCAGTGATAATTACATAACATCAATTTAGTTGAGCAAGTTTAATTGAAGTCTAGCTGCTTATTTTTGTCTCGGAGAAACTATTTTTTTCTTGTGATAACATTGAAAATTGCCTATAAATCAGTCATTGTCATTGATTATTTTAATTGATTTTTGTATGGACATTCTAGTACTGCTGCCTTCCAATGGAATCAAAAGATAATCATATCATCAGCAAACAATCTCACTCCCTTCTTGAGTCCATAAACCAATATGTTCTCTGTATACCAGCTAAAATATCCTCATCATTCTCAGATATCTTAGTCTTAATTAAGAGAACAATGTAGAATAGTCTTGAAACTCCTTTCTCCCAAATTCTTCTTTCATCTTTTTTCTGCCCAACTCCTTAAATATGGATCAAAAGACTCCCTTTTCTTTGTATTGTCATGACAGTGCAAGCATTACCACACTATTAAAAAACTTGGTTTCATATAACAAGAGAGTTAAAAAGAGATAGCAATTTAATATTCAGTTCCTGCAGATACAGATATACGTGCCATATGAAAATAATACATTATATGATAGACCAATTAAGTCAAGGCCTTTGAATTTGCCCACTGTTTCATCTGTGTGCATGTGCATATTTGTCAAAAAAAAAAAAATGAGGAAGTTCCACCTGAATATGAGGAAATGCTTCTTTACTCTGCAGGTGATCAAGCACTGGGACAGATTGTCCAGAGGGGGTGTGGAGTCTCTCTCACTGGAGAGATTCAAGAACCATCTGGACACAATCCTGTGCAATGTGCTCTGGGATGGCCCTGCTTGAGCAGGGAGGTTTGACCAGGTGACCACTGTGGCCCCTTCCAACCCGACCCATTCTGTGATTCTGTGAATAAGAACACTCTTCCACATGGCTGAGCAGTATCCAGCCTCCAGAATGACAACAGACAAATGTTTCTGATAAATGCATGAAACTAATCCCAAAAGTCAGATTTCTTCCATCTGTTACAGGGTTTCCATTTCCCTAAAGTACCAAGGTTTAGATCTCCTAAAGTTTTTATGTTCTTCCTAACAATAGTAGCTATTTTTACTGTCCACATAAATGCCTAATCCTTTTACTCTTCATTCTTAGTCAGACATGCTACAGCACAGGTCCAATTGTCAAGTGTACTGTATAAGGAATTACTCCTTACATTTAAAAATATGTAAATAGTTTAAATGTGTTATTCAATTCAACACAACAACCCTTCGTTCTTATATTACAACTTTAGTTAACAGATGCCTTGACTTGATCTTTTTTACCTTCCTTTATAAGTCACTGCACATTCTGATTTACCTCCTTTCTAAGCTGTCTTAATTATTTTTTTCCATATAGCTTTTCCAGACATGTATGTTTCCTGTCTCAGAGTCCCTCTGTGACTGTTAAACCTTTCTCAGATATGACGTACCTAACGAGAAATACTGTAATCAATTCTAGAACACTACTGACTTATTCGAGTGACATTGAAACTTTCAGGGTATTTATTTTTACCCAGTTTCCTCAGTGAAGATTTTCACTAAGTTATCCACATATGGTAAACAGTTCATTTTCTCAGTTGATCACAATTAATTTAGATTTATTGCTGAAGAGTATATAGTTCCAAGTATTCCTGACAGTATAAATTACACTGCTTTCATCAACAATGAATTTTATTTGTCATGGTGTTACCAGTTCACCAAACTGCAGAAGAGCTCCCAGAAGTTTCTACAAATCTTCTTCAGTTATAACAAAATTGTTTTAATCTCACCAGAATATTTTTATTTCTCTACATTATTGCTAATTTCCAAAATATAATGAACATATTAAATAACATCAGACCTAAGATCTATCCTTGGAGAATCCACATTGTGACAAGCTGAATTGAGGAGGTTTTCACGTGTGATTCTAAATGTCTGAGATGCATAGTGAAATCCCTCATCCCATGAGAAACAGACTAAAGAAAAATTGACTTAATCTAAACCAAATGAGAGACAGTAGTTACACAACCATTATCTGAGCTATAATAGCAGGACACTTCCCATTCAGAAGGCAAAGATGGTCTGACTTAGGAAGAAGTACTAAAAAAATAGTAAAGTAGTAAAAGTAAAGTAGTAAAAAATTAAAGACACTCCTAAGATTTTAGCCAGCTGTGAAAAACTACATGAATTAAAATGAATCCTTCCTCCTGTCAGTTTCATGGTGACATCAGGGGAAAGGGACATTCTGAATGAGTGGACGTGTCCCCCTCCCCATCACAGCCACTGCATCATGTTAATCCCACCTATCACAATTTATCTTAAAAACCTTAGTTATTTTTACCCACTTCTCTCATTAAAAAGTTGTAAAATAAAGCTGATACTTCAATTACTTTCTTTGCTGACATGTATGAAAACATTATTTATAGTAAATATTTATACTATACAATATATATTTACTATATTCTATACATACTATATAGTATATTATAGAGATTCCACATATATTTACATATATAGAATCAGAATACATTTAGAATCCTAGAATGGTTTGGTTGGAAGGCCCCTTAAAGATATTTCATTCCAACCCTGCTGCCATGGTCAAGGATAGCTTCCACTAGATGAGGTTGCTCAAATTCCCATCCAACCAGGCCTTGAACATTTCCAGTGATGGATCCACAACTTATCTGGGCAACTAGTTCCAATGTCTCACCACCCTCTGAGTGCCTATCTAACCTAAACCTACACTCTTATAGTTTAAAGCCATTCCCCNTAGTTATTTTTACCCACTTCTCTCATTAAAAAGTTGTAAAATAAAGCTGATACTTCAATTACTTTCTTTGCTGACATGTATGAAAACATTATTTATAGTAAATATTTATACTATACAATATATATTTACTATATTCTATACATACTATATAGTATATTATAGAGATTCCACATATATTTACATATATAGAATCAGAATACATTTAGAATCCTAGAATGGTTTGGTTGGAAGGCCCCTTAAAGATATTTCATTCCAACCCTGCTGCCATGGTCAAGGATAGCTTCCACTAGATGAGGTTGCTCAAATTCCCATCCAACCAGGCCTTGAACATTTCCAGTGATGGATCCACAACTTATCTGGGCAACTAGTTCCAATGTCTCACCACCCTCTGAGTGCCTATCTAACCTAAACCTACACTCTTATAGTTTAAAGCCATTCCCCCATGCCCTATCCCTACATGCCTTTGTAAAAGTCCCTCTCTAGCCCTCCTGTGGGCCCGTTTCAGGTACTGGAAGTGCTCTAAGGTCTCCCTGGAGCCTTCTCTTCTCCAGGCTGAAAACCACCAACTCTCTCAGCCTGTCTGCATAGGACAGGTGCTCCAGCCCTCTGATCATGCCCTTCCTCTATCTGACGGTAAGCNAAGTTTTCCTGATATCCAATCTAAATCTCCCTTGACACACCTTGAGGCCATTCCCTCAGGTCCTATCACTGGTCACCACAGAGAAGAGATCAGTGCCTGCCCCTCCTCTTCTCCCTGTGAGAGTGGAGGGGGTTCCTCTTGGTCTCCTTCAGGCTGAACAAGAGTGACCTCAGCTGCTTCTCACACAGCATCCTCTCCAGACTTTCATCATCCTCATGGCCCACCTTTAACATCCTCTAACAGTTTAATATTTTTCTTGCTCTGTGGCCCCCAGAACTGCCCCCAGCACTTCAGGTGAGGCTGCTCTTGTGCAGAGCAGAGCAGGACAATCCCCTCCCTTGCCAGGCTGGTGATGCTGTGCCTGATGCCCCCAGGACAGGGTTGGCCCTCCTGGCTGCCAGGGCACTGCTGGCTCATGTTCAGCTTGCCATGGACCAGCAGCCCCAGGTCCCTTTCTGTGCATACATCCAGGGTTGTCCCGACCCTGACACTTGACCTTGTTACATTTCACATCTGGTAATTGCCCAATCCTCTAATTAGTTAAGATCTTTCCACAAGGCCTCTTTTAATTTAAATAACTACAGGAATATGTATCTAAATTCAACCAGAATGTTTAAGGACTTATCTACATAAAAAGATGCTCAAAAAAAAGAAGTTGCAAACTTTCTGAAGAAACATGCTGTTGACTGAAGTGTTCAGATTGCTTTAGAAAGAAAAATCACGTCCCAGCAGCATGCTATTCATTGAACAATGTTTGAATTAAAAATGCAAAACATTATAATTATTATATCTTATAGTAAAATTTTACAGATTACTCAGGCTTTTAACAAATAAAAATCCTAACTGGAACACAAAAAAATGTTTATCCTCATCTCTATTTCAATTCATAATGTATATAAAATACATATTCTAATATATTATCTATAATAATATAGTTTTTATATATATTTATATTGCATATATAATAGTCTCTGTCTATTGTAAGGATGCAAAACTGCAACCTTAATCAAAGGATTTCTCACACTGCACATATTGAAATCCTATGTTTTTTCCTGTCTTGGTAAAAAAGTTTACCATTGCAAATATGTAGTTTATGCATGTACAGCAAAAGAGCAAGAAGAGACATGGCCATATGTCCCCATCTGGCTAACAAAGTATAGTTGAAGAGTATGAAGTATTTTTCAGAAAATGAAGTTATTTTAAACAGTATAAATAGGTTCTGAAAAATGGCTGTGACATGACATAGCAAAGGCAACAAAAGAGTTTCTGCAGGCTGTAAAAGGGACTCAATTTCCGAAAAAAAGACAGCAACCGCAAAAAGCACACACACACATATGAATTATGAGTAAAGAACACCGCAACATAAGTAGAACCCCAGGAAATGAGATAAACTCTAAGTTTAGCCCTTACTTTTCCAAGACCTGGTAAGAATATAGGGATATGGAAACTGCTTCTATTAATAATTTCCTCTTCAAAGAAATGTATTGGCTGTTTCCTTTTCTGAATTTCTGCTTATGAAAGATCATCCTCAAAAGCGTTTTTTAAGTCCTTTTGAAAACATGGATGACCTCGGCTGAACATCCCAGATGAAGCCTCTCCTGTCTTGTACAAAATTGTACTCATACTTCTTTGTCGACACGGGAAATGTCTCAGATGTGTTGCTATCACGTTCATGATTTTGATGGTTAAGTCTGCAAGGGTAGCCCTATTGTATATTTTTAACTGCTCATTTACCAAGCTTTATTATGTTAACAGTAAAAAAAAAAAAAAATAGACATTGTTGCAGTTTAAGACAATTATGCAGGTAGCAGATTTGCAAATGCAAGGACAGCAGTGGATATATAAGCCCAAACAAAAATCACAAAAATGAAAGGAAGTTAAAAAAGGGAATGTTGCTTCCATCAATAAATGTGAAAGTGATCTTGCACACTGTCAATGAACAATAGAAAGCAGATGTCTTTACCTTGCATGACTATCTCATATAGATGATAATTTCAGACAACCAAAAAGATTTTAAAAGAGTTCTATACTACAGACAATGCTTCTCTACCAGCTGATCGACATTTTCCTTTGAAATTCCTGTCTACAAAAGTCCCCAAACCTTTGAAATATTAATAAATGAGGTGAGGTTTTCCCCCTAATAGCCTAATAACCTGTTACTATTCTTTCAGAGAAAACTTCTGTATCCAACTGGGGTTTTTTTATTCTCATCTCCAATCCATAGAATTTTAGATTTTATACCTTTTATGTTACTGTCACACAAAAATTCCCTGTCTCACCTGAAGTGAATTGGTTTGTTTTTTTCTTTTTCCATATTATCTATCTAGATTTTAAAATAAAATTCTTTTTCCTCTACCATCTACATTTCCTTATGGCAGGTCTTTCCTTACTGCAGTTTCTTGCTTCCCAGTTCACATCTAAAAATACTGGTACAGTTATCTGCTGAATGCAACCACCCATTGCTGACACCAATTCCTTAAACTCCCAGTTTCTAGTATGAAATAGTGTGAGGAGCCCTTCAGTGCACAATATTCTCTCTCTGAGTATAAATTTTATTTATGTTCATCTTGATACACTTCAGCTGTTATTAAACATCACAATTTTAATATAAATCTTGCAATTGTCACTGCTTTTCTTAAAGGGGAAAATACCCTTATCATGCAGACAGGAAGTTTTTAGTGGGCTTTTTGGTTGTGGTTGGAGGAAACCTCAATGTATGCCTTTAAAAACTATAGAATCCTGGAATGATGATTGGAAGGTGATCTTGAAGATCATCTAGTTCCAACCCCCCTGCCACAGGCAGGGCACACTTTCAGCTAGACCACGTTTCTCAGAGCCTCATCCAAACTGGTCTTGAACACCTCCAGGGATGGGCATCCACAGCTTCCTTGGGCAACCTGTTCCAGTGCCTCACCACCCTCACAGTAAAGAATTTTTTCCCAGTATCTAATCTAAACCTACTCTTTCCATTCAGACCCATTCCCCCTTGTCCTGTCGCTACATGCCCTTGTAAACAGTCTTGGTCCATCCCTTCTCTAAATTCTGTTCTGGTACCTGGAAGGATGCCACCACCAAAAAAAAAAAAAAAAAAAAATTAATTCTGTTAGAACTTTAACTTACTTTGAAGGTCTACAGACACCCGGCCTTCAGTTCACTGACAAGAGCCGAGGAATCAGACCCACCGGGAGCCGGGGAGGTGGGGCACGGCCTGAGGGCTCCGGCCGCTAACGCAGCGCCCGCCCCGGCACCGCGCCGTCCGGGGGCTGTAGGCGGTGATCCGTGCTCCCTGCCCCGGGCCCCGCTGCCCTCAGCCCCGCGCCGCCCGGGGGCTGTAGGCGGTGATCTGTGCTCCCTGCCCCGGGCCCCGCTGCCCGCAGCCCCGCGCCGCCCGGGGGCTGTAGAGGGTGATCTGTGCTCCCGGGCCCCGCTGCCCTCAGCCCCGCGCCGCCCGGGGGCTGTAGAGGGTGATCTGTGCTCCCTGCCCCGGGCCCCGCTGCCCGCAGCCCCGCGCCGCCCGGGGGCTGTAGAGGGTGATCTGTGCTCCCGGNTGCTGCTTCGCCGTTGCCGGGAGACGGCGGCGGCCGCGCCTGAGGGAGGCCGGGCCTGAGCGAGCGCCGGCCGGGCGGCCCTGCTCTCCCGGCGGCCCCGCTCTCCTGCCCTCCCCTCTCCCGGTTGTCCCCGGGCAACGGCTTCGAGCGTCTCATGTGAATTCCCAGAAGTCTTCGGGGAAGCGTTTCGCCGTGATACACGCGTTTATTCCATTGCTTCGCAGTTTATCCCGACGCCGAAGTGCTGGTGACGCTGCTTTGTGAGAAACTTCAAGTCGATAATTTTGGTGGGCCCTGGGTAATGATGGAAAAAGGAATCAGTTATTTCTGCAGACTAAAGGAAAAGGCTACTTAATCACCTAAAGACACGATTTCTGAAAATTAGCAAACGTGTACACCGTCTGAAAATTGCACAGCTTCCTTTTGTGATTTTTCTCGATCTCGTTTCACCATCTATTTTCAGAGCATACATGGGAAAAAAAAAAAGTGGAAGCCAGCAGTTTTCAGCAGAAGTGGGTAAAGCCTCTCCACGAGGCAGAGCCTAGCGTAGGGAAACCTCTGTCGGAGCCCCGTGGGAAGAACATCAGCGCAGAGACACATCGGGGGCCCGACGGGCGAGCTCCTCTCTCCTCAGCTCCAGGCTGGTGATGGAGGAAGCTGTGCCCTGTGGAGAATTGTGCTAGTCTCAGAATAATAATTCATTCCACTGTTCTCTTTTGCCAGCCAGGGCTGTTTTGGAAGGAATCCTAAGCTGAATTCTGAAATCAAATAACATTTTCAGCTTGAAATGCAGCATAATTGCTATCAGTAGCTGCTGGAGTAACAGAAAACAGGCAAATATAATCACTCTGGGGCCTCAAAGTCAGGTAGAAATAGGTAAAGAAATTATAGCTGCTATCGTCTCCTGTGATTCCTTTTAATCACAAAGATCATTGCTTTCTCTTCAGATTTCTTACAGTGTTACACTGCAAGTATAAACTTAGTTCTATTTTTATAAGCCATATCATTCTGTTGAGATCATGGCAGAAACATGTCCTGGCCTCACACTATGACCAATGTGTACCATCATAACAGAAGAGCCAGTGGGTCATTTTCAGCCATAGGTAAGACACTTGTGAAGACATCTCCTTCCACTTTTAACATCATAACTTCTATAGAAAATATATGGAGATTTATAGTCATCTTCCTTGGAAAGCAACTGCGATGACAAGAACAATTTATACTGACTGGTACCTCTGGAGACAGAAGAAATCACACTTTGTTTTCACAAACTTTATGACTGACTGACTGACTTTCCATAAAGCCTGACCCATGGGATGTCTCATGTTTACAATAGTTAGTAGAGTCTCACCCTGGCAGGAAAGGAAGCAAAAAACTTTTGGTAGAGGCAAGTCACCAGCTTCGCTGACTTCTTCACGGACTTTTCTCTAAACAGTCAGGCACCACAGTGACAGGTAGGTACTATAAATGTAAGAGATGAATGTAAATAGTGAAGGCAAAAATTTGGGTTTAACTCTCTGCTGGGTGTGGCTGGGCTGCAGATTCTTTTCTTCACAGCAGCTTGTATGTTGCCATGTTTTAGGCTTGTGATCAAAACTGTGTTGATAACACTCTTGCTGAGCAGTGCTTACACAATGTCAAGGCCACCTCTATTTCTCACGCTGCCCTGCCAGGGGTTAGGCTGGGGGTGGGCAGGAGTTTGGGAAGGGGACACAGCTGGGAGAGCTGTCCCCGACTGACCATAATGTGATTTTATGCCTGATCACATTAGGCTCAGCAATAAGGTGGTCTTCCCAAGGTAGCTGTTGCTTGGGGACTGGCTGGGCACTGGCTGGGCACTGCTGGTGGGAGGTGCTAAGTCTTTGCAGATCATTGGGGTTTTTAAAAACTTTTTCTTCATTTATTAAGCAGTCTTTGTCTTGCGCCATTTGTTGTTTTCTCACTTCTCTTTTTCTATTTCTGTCCTGCATCCTGCTGTGGGTGTGGAGATACAGTGATCAAGCAGCCCACTGGTACTTAGTTGCTGCTTGGGATCTCCTTATCCCAAACACAACAGTATCCATTACTGGGAAAGCTTGTAGTTTTCTTGTCATCAATCATGGTAGTTCTTATTGCTATTTCAAACATAATTCTGGCCAACTGCTAGTTGGTTAGATATTTTCCTTATTTTATATGAGTGATCACATAAAAGATATACAATGATGCAGAGTCCATGGGAAGGAAGAGGGACATGGTGATCAGGTACATGTTCGCCCTGTATTTCAATATACTCACGTGGAACAATGGGCTCAGTTGTTCTTGAAGACTAAAGTGTCTTCTACAGGTAGGAAACGCACAGGTAATCTCAGGCTTGTAGTGAGGACTTTTCACAAATTTTGTGAAGAGTGAGGATCTGTTTTGTGAGACAGAAAGGAAGATGGACAGCAGCAGATGACCAGGAGAAAGTCAAGCCTGCAGAGACAGAATGAAGACTTGGTGCTTTTACTTTCATCTGTGTTTGCCATGAGCAGTGGCAATTAAACACTGTGTAACAGACGTATAATTGCAACATTTTAGCCTGTCTTTTGGCAAAATTACGCAAATATATCAAGAAAAATATTTTTTAATTTAATTTTATGAAAATATTCTGAATATGTCCTTAAATAACAACTTACTAGTAAGGAAGCAAAGGGAGAGAGAAAATGAGGAGAACAACTACAAAATGTCATGAAAATTCACAACAGAAAAAGAGTCAGAAATTACATAATCCACAGAATAATAGAATATTCTGAGCTGGAAGGATTCACAAGTATCATTGATTCCAGCTCTTGGCCCTGCGCAAGACAGCCCCAAGAATGACAGCATGGGCCTAAAAGCATTGTCCAAACACTTCTTGAACTCAATATTTTATTGAAATATAATTTATTCTAACACTAAAAAATATACAAACAAAATAATACATATAGTATTAAAGATGGGAGATTATGAAATAAAAGAACTTCCTAGAGACTCAATACCTAATAAAGTGAAAAAGGGCTTATTTATGAAAAGGATTACAAGAACTTCATTAACTACACATTTTAATGAAATTTTGTGACTAAACTTTTGAAGTCACTATAGAATTTGTGTGCTGTCCTATGAAGGGACAGGGTCAATCAGTTTGATTAATTTAAAGCTTCTGGGGAAAAAAAATCAAGTATGAATTAGAAACATATTTGAAAGAATATTGTGGAACAACATTTTAAAACATTTTAAATATTTAATTTCAAAAGGGATTTAAATGAATAAGCTACTGCCAAATCAAAGTACTTGTTGAACTTAAGTGTTAGAAATTTGCATGTTGAAGTGTTAGAAATTATCTTTCTGCTTTTACTGGAAGTGCCACTGGGGGAGTAATTTCTCATTTCCTGAAACATCAGAAGTAGAATTACTATTTGCTGGATTGCTTGTATGAAATAATTCTTTTTTTCCATTTAAAAAAAATCGTTCATAATTTATGCTTTAAGAAATACCTGATGACATACAGTACAAACAGTCTTGTCATATAACATGTTTTATATCAGTCTCTAAAGACACTTAAAAGGAACTTTCCTTTTCTGACAAGAAGCAGCTGGCTTAAGGAGTGATGAATTTACAACACATCATCCTGGCATTTCAGTTTTCTGTATTACTTCACACATTAAATTACTCAATATCAATGTAAATGGACCTCTTTCTCTAGGGGAAAAAAAAAGAAATCAAAATGGAGAACAAGCCTTTCCTTCTTTTAATTTGCAAGTGAGATTTGTAAGTCTTCATTTTTCATAGGCACCCTGCCTGAACAAGTGTATGGTATTGGAGTATTGAAAAATGTTCCCCCAATGTAGTTGTATTCTTTTCTATAAAACAATGAAATTAAATTCATGAATTATCACTTTTAGCAAATAGTGTAGCACTGTCATTTAGAAACTGATGCCCTGCAGCCACAGCTTGTATCTAGTGCTGGTCATGATATGTCACATCAGCTCTTATATACGTTTGTACTTAATAGCTTGAGACTCTCAGAAGGGGACAGGTGGTTCAGCAGTGGAAGCTTTAAACCAGGAGTTGAGACCACAGAACTTTGTGTGTAATCCTGAATAAACTGCATAAAATGAAACCAATTTAATTCTTTAACAGAAATGACCAAATACTTTCGCATTTCTGTAGGTGAATTTCTGCCTATAAAACTGGGGATTTCTGAAGTTCTCATCATATACAGTGTTTTGAGATGAAATTCATTAAGGTCCTCAAAAATGGTTGCTGCAACACATAAACATTACGAAATCAGGAAGGGGGTGCTTAAGCAATGCCTGGGAAATCAATATGTGGCACACTTGTTTCTTAGGCCATATGTATCCCAAGAAAATAAGATTGTGTTTTACATCACTATGACCATCACATTTTTTTGTTTTTTAAAAAAACTAGGTTAGGAGTGACCACTATCAGGTAATATAAGTGAGCATATACAAGTATGGTTTTTATCTAAAGTGGTATTTGAAAACTGTAGATATTATCAGAGATGTTGAAGGATGACTGCAAGGAATGACTGAAGGAAGGGTAGAAGCTGAAGAAATTTTTGCCCTTATATCTAACACAGATCAGATAATTCTGCCTAAATATTTTCACAACTCTTAGCAAATACATTTTAAACCTTGTTTTCCCAAAACACAGATAATTTTAAAAGCTAAACTGAATTAGTTCTCAGGAATACTGTTAAGTGTCATCCTGGACAGATTGTTTGATATCGGGTGTTCTCAGAGACCTCAATCTCCTGTGACAATGAAGAAATACACAGATTGTGTTTAAAAAACCCAAGACTTTTCTTGCCCAAATTTCAATGTACAGCTTCATTGTTCAAAGATGAAATACTCTATGGTGTCCTCAGGACAAATTGTGCTGCATTTGTTTCCATTCTTGTAGCAGCACCAATCCTCTGAAGCCTTGCCAAAGGCTGTGTTTCAGCAAGAAATGACAACTCTGTTCTTATCTTGCATTTGAAGGCTAGAGTCACAAAATATAGAAGATAGTTTAATTAATATTTTTAAGTTGATTCAGTACTGCAGCATTCAAACTGAAAGTGATTCTTTATCAAAGTCTTTGCTGATTTAATTGTAGATATAGAATTCTCAGAATTTGAGGGTTTGGTCCCTTTCTTTTTCTCACTATGTTTCTTTCAGATTCATAGGAGGAACTGAGCAATTTTTTCACTTTTCTTCAGTTCCTCTTCATTAATCTACTGTCATTTGCATAACTCTCTCAACTCAAAAAACAGTACAGAGTACACAATTACAGTTGCATTTTACTTTTTCTTACTGTGCAACTTTTAAAATCTTAAGGCAAAATATCACTGCAGCTGAGAGGAAAAAAAACCCTGTATAGGTTTTTTTTTTTAATTCAGAAAACAGAAAAGAAACAAACATTTTAAAGCTTGAGATTATGCACATGAGTCATAAAAATAAATTTTCCTGAGAAAGATACTAGTTTGGATGAAAGTCCCGCTGTGTTGTTTTGTTTTTTATAACTGGAAATTCCCTTTATATCTAGAAAATGGGTTCAGAAATGAACCTAATATTATTTAAAATATTTTAAGTTGTCAGTCTATATATAGCTTCTGATTATTATGTATTACATTATTTATTTTACCTAGGATACGTCTCTCTGTTGTCCTTTCTGGTCTTGTGAGAGTATGTCAATAGTCTGTTACTATTGCAAAAAAGTCAGATGCATGTATTTGAGGATATCTAAATATCTTCAAGCTGCTTTCTTCCCTTTCCCATCACAGCCAGTTAGGGAAAGTTCTGTAAGATTCAGTGCACCTATTTGTTTCCACACCCTACAAACACTTGTTTTGGAGTGCTTTTGCCAGACTCATACCTGACATGAGAACCCAGCATCTTGCTGGCCAACTGCTTAACAAACTCATGGGTGACTTGGGTAACAGCAAGCACTGCTTTCTCTGAAGCCTGGTTGCAGTGCCAGGCCTTACTGTCAGAATAGTGTCATTCACATTTTCACTTAGATCTAGATGTAGATCTATCAGCCAAGCTCGTCTTGTATTTTTGCTCCTAAAATTGCTAGACAAAGTGGAAGAGGAGTGCAAAAAGTGAGATAAGCCATGCTTTAGTCAGTGACCTTGAACTGCGTGGAAATAAATGAGACTCTTGTTTTTACTTGAAATTATTTTGAATTTCACACATTTCCCATGTCAATTACTATCCAGTTCTTGGTTTGGCATTATTTGTGTTGAAAATTACCTTGGCATATTGTCAGCCTATCAAAATGCTCCATATTTCTGGATGTTAAGAAATTGGTCATCAGCCCAGTCATTTTAGGTGTTTGTCAGGGTGCGTTCAGGAGTTTTGGTAGGATTTCTGCACCGAATTGTTTCAGAGCTGCATATAGTTTAGGATATTGAATAAGATGCTAACATTTCCTGCAACACAGCCCTCCTTTGTCTTCTGCTTTTCCTGTGTTCAGTTAGGTGTCACTGGATCTTGTGCTCCCTTTGACTGGAGAAGAACTGCAGTTTTGTACTTGCCCATTCCTAATTTCTGAGTAGATACGTACTAACGCACCTTTTCCTATGTTTAAATTGGACTAGGACTAAATGCTGTGTGGTTTTGCAAAATCACTGTTGTCCAGAACAGCAGTAATTCAAAGTCAGTTGCCTTACATGGCTCACTTATAGAGCAGAGCAGAAACTTTTCAAAGAGGCTGGGAAGTTCAGACTTGAGGATATGATTTCCAATGCAGAGAGCAATTGTATTGAAAAAGGCTTTTAGATATATAATTGTGTTTTGTTGCCTTCGTTATGATTAGCGAGATACACAAATGACAGTACCCAGATGGAACAAGGTCTGTCTTTGTGGTACCCCAGGATCTTGTTCCTTTCACCATACAGATTCAGGAACTGTCTTGCAGAATTAAAGCAAGAGTGAGAAGGGGAAGGATGCAAGCCAGAGAGTTCATGGGCTTTAGTTCCCAACGCAGGACACATGAAGCTGAGCACACTCAAACCAGAGTACTCAGAAGCATTCCTTTTTTTTTTTTTTTTTTTTTTTAGCTCTTTTTATAAAGATGACTGATTTGAAGATGTGCTGGATTTACGATTATTTGCTTTCTAAACTTTTAAATCTGTACACTAGCACTGCTTTTAATTGCTTGCTGGTTTATTGTGGTAGTGTGTTAAACTGAGCAGGTAGGAGAGATGCTGGCTTGCTTGCAAAGGGAAATCAGATTTTAAAAGCATTTACAAAATGATGGCTGGTGTCTGCTTGCAGACTTGCTGGCATATTTTAAATTTGGCCTCATAAAATTCTATTGGACACTTTTTAGTCTACTGATACAAAGTGTGTATTTAATAGCTTCTCACATCAAAGATTAATGTGACATTTTTTTCTTGTTCAGCCCAACTTTTGAGACATTTTTGGTTGCAGTAGCTGGTTATGCAGCCCATGCAGTTAAGCAATGGGTTAACTGTTTCCTTGTGACAGTTCCTCAGTTGCTATAGATTAGCAGAGCTGACTTCAGCAGAACCAGATCTATTTCCAGCAGCTCAGGATATGGTCTCTTGAGCTATATTACAATTAAACAAACTTGTTCAATTAGCAACAATTACTTTTGACAGTGAAAGGATAATAGAGGATTTTGCTTACAGGTGTCTCCCTTTGATCTCAGTCCATTGAACCATTTAATGATTCTGTTTTGTTTGGTGCTGCAAGCTATCAACTAGACAAAAAGAATTTAGTTCTATCATTTTCAAAGGCCTTTGCCATTAAATGTTCATGACTAAATCTATTTGTGTGTGACTTAGGAGGCAGTAGCAGCAAGAAGAGCTGCAGTGAAAAACAGCGAAATGAGAAGAGATGCGAGGCGCACAGAGGAGGCTGAAATGGATTGCTTGATGACAAAGCTGGAGCATGAACAGTCAGAGAAATAAATCAAAGAATGGTTTTGCTTGCTCTGTTGGATTTTCCTATATTTGTGCAGGGGGCAGGGTCATATGCTTAGGATTACAGCTAATGTGTCTTTCAAACAAAAAAAGTCATTCTTTGGGGTTTATATTTTCTGTTCTCAGAACTCATGAATTCAATGCTGAAGTCATTAGCAATTTACAGGAGAAGATAAATCTCCCTTCAGGTCTCCCTGACTGGACCTGAAGAATCTAGATGCAATATTTCCCCAAATGACAGCTTGATGCCAATCCTTATCTCTAGCTACCTCAGCCTGGCTGCATGCTATATTAAAAGAAAGGCTGAGAGTAACAGTTACTGAAAACTAACACAGACATCCTGACATTATTTAGAACAAGTATTTTATATTAGGCAGACTTATAGATAGCTACAACTTTTTAAAAATTTTCAGGAATACTCCGTGCCCATGTCTGTTGTCTTACATCACTGTCATTGATAGTAAATATGTGCATAGTAAGTCATAATGAATCATGCTTATTAGCAACTAGTATCTGATAAAATTTCAAGTTTATTAGAAAATTGAAACCACTGGTAAGGATTTATATATTCATATAAATTACATTTAGCATTATTCATAATATTCAGTTCTATCTTTCCCAGAATAATATGGAAACCCTATCACAATGATTAACTGTATGTGTTTCTGTTATTATTCTGACAGGTTTATCAGAACAGTGTGTTTCAGATTTCTGTAAATTATAATAAGATATGACAGGCAGGCTAGATAAGAAAGGATAAACATCTTAGAGAAGGAAAATTGGAATAGTTATATATTGTATTTGGTAAGACAGAGATCTCATTGGAAAGAAAGATGGGGGGAAATATAACCATTTCAAAGGCATAGACAATTTTAACAACAGATTCTACTTATTTTCCACTTAGCAACCATTGTATTAGCTGTGGCATAGGAAGATCAAATATAAGTAGAAAACAGGAAGCTCTTTCACATTGCAGGCGACTGCAATGGGTATTGCAAACAAAACCTAGTCATTTTTATTTGTCCCTTTCATTGTGCTAATGAGACTCTCTTGCTTATAAAAGGGTTTCACTTGGCTATTGAGCTTTCTGCCAGTTTAGAAATTGGCTAGTACTATATAGTTGCATTGTATGTTTTAGCACCTGTTGTTATGGTCATTACTCAGGGATAGTGACAATTGCCCTTTGGTCTTTTGTACATGTTGTTCTTTCCAGCCTCTCTATGGCTTATTGTTTTTCGGGCTCTGAACCTGTCATCTTCCCAGCCTGAATAATTTTCTCGCTGTAGGACAGTTAGTGTCTCATCAGTCAAATACTTCACTCTGGAAGTGATTTATTCAAAGCCGTGGGGTTTTACAAAACTATCCAGATCACTTTCCTGAATGACACAAATGATACCATTACTAAATATAATACAGAGGGATTTATTGCACTGTCTGTTTCATAATAAACTGCAAGTTCTGTGCATTGCATGGTATCAGATATCGGTGCTTTCAGCCCTGTTTATTTCAGTACCTGTGAGAATGCTGTGTGAGGCCAGGGGACAGAGGGAGCACTGAGTGATGGGTTAATATGCAGCTGGGAAACTGGGCTGCACCCACAGAGCACATCTCCAGCAGGACCTCTGTGAGCAGAAGGCTCCGTTAAGATGGCATGGGTTTGTGACAGCTTCACTCCTGCTCCATGATCTCATGTACCAAATCAAAGGATCTGTATAAGGGCTGAATACATGTGTGTGTTGGGTCTCCAGCTTCAAGAAACCAGGCAGGACTCAACTGCAGGAGCTCTGCAAGCAGTGTGAAATACTTGGCAGGTCTGAAATCTAAATTCGGTTATGTAATGGATGTGATTACCACAGACTAGCATCTTGTACATTCACTCACATCTTTTAGATGAAAGAGATAGAAGGTTGTAACCACATTGTGTTTATTATGATAGAAGCAACATACAGCAAGAAAATGAACACCATTAGATATTTTCAATTTTTCTGCTAAGGAAGGAGAGAATATGGTAATAATGTCCCAAAAAAGATATAGACTGTTATAACAAGTCACCTAAATACAGAAAAGAATCCTTTACTATAAGTAAAATGAAAGCTTACACTTCATGTCAGAATGCTTTTATGAAACTGGCCATAACTGTCAAGTTCAATCTGTAATTAATATATTGTGCTGAATAATGATTATGTGGATGCATTTGGGGGTATTTTTGGTGAATTTATTATGCAAATATTTTGACCAATGTAGACAGTATTATAAGAGATTTTTCCCATAGTTATATTTACAGAGTTATGCAGTTATTTATGGTCTAGGACCTTGTAGTTGTCTGGTGGACAAGGCTTTCTATAGTTTTGATGAACACTACCTTCATTTTTTTGAAACACTAAGTTTGTAGTCCTTCTCCTATATATTATTTTGAACTTTCCAGTGAAGAGTTTCAAGCAAAAAGATGGCCAAAAATATGGGAAGTTAGCAGTGCTCCCTTCCTTTGTGAAGAGAATCAAATCCACATCTCAGTTCCAGTCGGTGGGTTTGAGGTCTGTTGACTGTGTAATTTGAGGTCCAGCCACAAATGTTTCTAACTTTCCATTAGGAAGAGAGTTCAGTAAGATCCTAATTTATTAGTTGCATTACTCATCTTCCTTTACTGAAGCTGTTGTTTGTCAGACCACTTCGAAAATGAGAATTTTGTTTTTCTGTGTTGATCTGTCCTGAATTTATTTCTTCCCTTTTTATATGGAATAATATAAACCAAACAGCAGTTTTTAGGCAGCTGATTGTCTGTCCAAAATGGACAGAGGCAGTACAAAAGGAGACATCATTATTTGTAGGTTTTATCCTAAAGACATGAAAAATACAGAGTTGTTGTCTAGTAAGTACTCCACTTTCTCTAAGAACGTTGTAGCCAGATAGTTGGAGACGAGTATTCCATAACTTACAGCTTGATAACCAGCTTGACAATTCTTTAAAATCATGATCTAAACACACTCCAAAAGAATGGAAAGAGTGTGAGAAACAATCAAAATATATCTCTTTCCAGCAAAGTATCACCCATATTTGTATCACATATATCTAGGGGTTATAACTGATTACTAGGTTTGGCTGTTAGTTGGCAGAGCAGGTGATATGTGCTCAAGGACAAAACTTGTGGGTTTGGACAGGATTATAGGTTGTGTCAATTATGGCAGGGACCAGACCCACCAGCATGGAAAGCACTTTCCATTCCAGCATGCCAAGTACTGATACACCCAACATTTGAAACTGAATACCTGATGGTGATTTTTTTTTCACTGGAGTTCTTACAATTTTCTTTTAATAATTTCAGTGCATTTTGTGGAATTGTTTTCTTTGTTATTATATTATTTTACAAGTTACGTACAAACTAGGAGACTAGGGCCTCCAATTTAGTTGCCTGTATTTGAAGGTACTCCATATCTTTTCAGACATCCCAGAGGATCTCAGGAATCCTCAGGTAGCTGCCAAATGTAGTGTATGATTAGTTCTCTCTCTGTAGTGCCCAGAGAGAGGCTATGGTGGGTTTGCAAGAAGCTAGGACATCTCAGAAATCACCAAGTGCCTGTGTACAAGTATGTGAATCAGACATTTGTGATGGACTTTATTTTGTAGAATTATGTATTTATATAGAGCACAACATCCTACAGTTTTCTCCAAAAACACAGCTATTAAAATGCCTGAAGAATACTGGACTGAAAGTGAACTTAGATTAATTAAGAGCCTTTGCAGTATTTTTATTGTTGTTACCTCGACTCTTGCCAAACAGGTCCCGTATCTGTGGGAACTCATATACTTTGAAAAACTGTTGGGATTATTTATACTGTTATCTAGACCCATGCAATTATTTAATTGAATTTAATTTCAACATAGCATTTTCTGCATATTTTCTAATCTATATGACATCATTTTAAAGAAAGACACTGACAAACACTGCAACCCTTCCAGTTAGGCATCTGGCAGCTTCTTCAAAAAATCCCAATAATTGAACTCTGTGCAGAAGAATGTGGAAGGCTGGAAGGCATTCATGCACCAGTTCAGTGGACTGGTCACAGCCTACGATTTGCCATGCAGATCTGCCAGCACAGGCAGAACCCAGTGGCAGAATCTGACAAATGGGCAAGCAAATCTGCTGTGCTGTGGGGGGAGATAAGCAATGCTGTGATGAGACACAAAAATGCAGTAATGTCAGCATTGTGGTCAGGGAATATCATAACCACTGTATCTTGTCTATACTCAATGGAGGGGGGTGGGGAGGCTGGAAGGAATATGTATAACAGATGGTCTGAAAGCAGCAGTTTTGAATTAATCAGGATGCAGGATTATAAGGATCTAGATGACAGATTTAGTGTATAGATGCAGATATAGAAGCTAGATATGAGAAGTATTACTGTGGTAGGAGTAGCAAACCATGCACATAGGCTTAGAATTTCGTTGGAAAGGACTATTGGAGGTCACCATATACAGCCCCTTGCTCAAAGCAGAATCAGCTTTCAAGTTGCAGTGGGTAGTCCTGCTGAATTCTGAGTGTATTCAATGATGGATTCCTGCTCTTTCTGGGCAACCTGTTCCTGTCCTTTATTGCTCTCACAGAGGAATTTTTTTCTGTATCCACTCAGATTTCCCTTTATTGCAATCTGACTGTTGTCTTTTCCTTGTGCAGCTCTGGGAAGCATCTGGTTTCATCTTTCCTGTAGACCCAGTTAGGTAGTTCAAAGCAGAAACTGGATTCCCACTTAGTCATCTCTCCTCCAGACTGAACAAACCCAGATACCTTAGCTTCTTCTGATTTCTGGTGTTTCTGGTCCCTTAAACATCGTGGTGTCTGTCTGCAGGACTTGGTCCAGTATGCCTGCGTTGTTCTTGTACTGTGGTTGCCAAAACTGGACGTGAGTGTCAAACAGAGGGGCCCACTCTGTGAACCAGGCAGCCGTGCTGCTGCTCATGCAGCCACTACAGCATCAGCACTGCTGCTGCACTGACAGCCAGAGCCTGGAAACAGGGGAGCTGATGAGAAGTGGTCCTTGTAACTCTAGTTTCTGAGAACCATTTAAGAAAACCAGATCCCATTAGGGACCTTTTGTATCTATCATGATGTTGGATAACTCATTTAAAAAGACAGCTGAGAGTTGTCCTAGCATGGGTGAGTTTCCTAAATTGTATAAAGGAAACTAACTGCAGTGCTCAAGGATATGTGATGGTTCATCAATTTAAATTTTTTTTGCTAACAAAACCTGAATTTTGGGAATTCACCAAGGCATACAATGCAAGGACATTATGAAATCTGAATAATAAGAGAAAAGTTATACAAACCAACAAAAACAGTGCATTTCATATCCAGTGGGGGGGAAAAAAAAAAGCTGAATGTATTTTAAATCCAGTTTATCTGAAGTCTAGTGTATGAAAATTCAGTAGGTCCATCCATGACTAAAAAGAAACCAATATTTTTTTTATAAAGTTCTCCATAAAATGGTATAACAACTTTGTCTGTAAATATTATGACTGGAGATTATTCTTTGTACCTTACAGGGTAAGGATGTAAAATATGTGAGTAGCACAGTATAACTAATGGTGTTTATTTTTACAGGATTCAGGCAAGAATCATATCTATTAGGCTTGTTTTCCATTTACAGTGCTATTGTGAAATTGTTGAATGTCTCTTGAAAGATGCTGAAGACCATGAGTTTCCACTGTTGGACTTTGACTTTAATTTCAATATATATTTTAAAGGACTATGTGAGCTTTTAAGATGCTTAGTATATTGAAATAAACGTGCCTTAAAATATTATTCTTTTTCAATACAAAACAGATGGTGCAGATCCCTGATGTAACTTAATCTAAAGCAGCCTTAGTCTTTGTCTGTAGTTCTGTCATAATTTATTTTCTTTTGTACGTTGATTCTATTGCAGACTGAAATCACAAGGCAGAAGTCAGAGGTATGTAGAAACCTTCATTTCCACTTTTTAAATCCTGACCAATAATACTTGCTTGAATCTTTCATGTTCCCTTTTGACAAGTATCATGGAGGATCTCTCTTGGGCTTTGCATCAGATGAATTTTAGGCTCCATCATGATTTCCTTCTTAGTTTAGTATTTGCAAAAGTTGCTGTGCTGCTAGATGACAACCTTCTGATTCTATGAGGTGCCCTAGTATCAGCTCTGGAAGTATATCATTCTGAATTTTTTTTCAGTTGTTTTAGTTCTGATTAATGCTAGCATAAAATCAGAATTAGACCAGCAGAATTATGGTGGATTTGAGTTCACTTATGTATTTATTTATATTTCAGTGACTCCACTTTTAATTCTAGGTGATATACAGAGCTAAAAAAAATGCAAAATTTAATCTGATATACAGTACATTAATAAAATAAAACTGCATTTGCAGGATTTAAATAAACCATCAGTAAAAGCATGATGGAATCTTAGTCTTAACTAAGCAGAGATATGGAAACCAATGTCCTCAATTCATTTCAGGGTCTCTATGATGGCAGGTCTCCCACCTCTCCCTGCTTGCAACCTTACTGTCTGTAGTGCCATATAGTTAAAGGAACAGAGATAAGCATAAGTGATCATGTGCAAAAAGTGTGATAAAACTGCATATATTTTTTCACAGGTCTAAGATACCTGTCCTCTGGTTAACATTACAGAGACTACTGTCTAATGGCAAAGAGCTCTCTACTATGTCCACATTAGCAAGTAATTTGATGCAATAAAAGGAAGAGTTATGGAGTTGAACAGTTTTGAGGCTTATACATCTACGTTATGTACAGTTCAGGTGTTTTACTGTGCAGCAGTTTGGACTGCCAAACCCCACAATCATCATGATCACACATGCGACCTGAAGCTCTCTGAGGCCGAGTCTAAGTTAGCAGATTGTGTGCTGCAAGAAGAGCAGGCCTGCAGGGGGAAGTAGCTGGTGCTGAGGACCACACTCTATGTGCTTCAGAGGGTGTATTTCAAACTGGATCTCATCTGATCTTATACACTGCATATCCATTAATAGCTGCAGTGCCCTAGGTGAAACTGAGGTACGTTTTCTAGTTTAGTTTCACCTACAAGGAATCCAGTTTAGGCTCTATGAGGCTGCTCTGCAGTGCAAATCAAAGAGTGGGGCAGCCAGGAGATCTGCTACAAACACACACTTGTGATGGAACTGACTCACTGCAATGTCGTTGTGCTCTGGAGCAGCCAGAACTGTTACAGTCTCGTGTGTCCCCAGCAGGGCTGAAGTGAAACTGGTGGCCATATGGAGCACCACCATCAGGTTTGACATCTCTGGGAGGAAACCCAGTTGGTGTAAACACTGTTCTGTGGACTGCACCAGTGTGCAGTAATTGCATTGACTCAAAACATAGCACTAATAGAGATGCAGTTGTAGCCTGGATTTTGCAGCAGAACTATCAATCCTTCTTGGCATCTAAAATGGAACTGAAGCAGACCAAGCCTCTGCACTGGGACTTGAGAGGCAAGGATGAGAAGAATTTCTGGAGATGGGTTTGAAAATTAATCTGCATGCAGACGTGACAATCAAATGCCTTAACACAGCCCTAGGCATTTAATGAGATCACGCACCATGAATTTTTCCCTCTGTAGGATAGCACTGGTGGAAGAACTTCCTGGGTTTCTGAGCCCCTTCTAGCCTGAAAGAACAGGGGTAGTGCCTCCTGGAAGTGGGGCAGTGCTTCATTCCAGAATTTTGGGTATAGGGTTTTTTTGTTTCTTTTTTGTTTGGTGTCATGATTGCTTTTGCTGTTTTTAATGTTTTTTGTTTTGGAGTTGTTTTCTTTCAACAACACAGTTGCCATTAGGTAAAGATTCAATATGAAAGTTCTTCAGCTGACAGTGGGAGAAGGTCACAGGTGTGTAATGGCCTACAGCTGAAGTCTAAACAGGTGGCTTTGAGTTTACTGATTATTACAGCTGTTATGAGGAAGACAAAATTCTTTAATAACAAATTCTTTTTCTTAGATGGCCTGAAAAAGTCTTATTATAAACCACACTCACTTTGGCTTTTTGTAAGTATTCATCTATCATTCCTTATACATTATAGTTTGTTCCAGCAAATTATAACTGGTCCCAAGAATAATTATAAGTCAATAAGCATAATATTCACTTCACAAGCAAAATAAAGACTTTTTTATGTATCTAGATCAAATATTAAAATTTAATGCATTATACTTTTTAGCTAAGTAATGTTATAGGTAAATTAGAATGTGTTCATGTTCTGGGCCTTGTATGAGACATCAGGACAATCCAGTAGAAAAGTATTTATAATTGTGGAAAGTGATAGGCAAAGACAACTGTTGTAGTGTCAGTAATTATTGGAAGTCTTTCTAATTTTACCTGATTGCATTTTCTTGATTTCCAGATAGTTTTTTGAAGCTTAGTCATCAAGTACTAAGAAGGTCGTTCATCAGATCACATTCCCAGTGATTCCACTGAAACCGATACAGACAAACATACTTTTATTTAACTCTGAACATTTTGGAAGGCTATTTCCACACTAAATTAGCAGTCATTAAAAATGGTTTTAAAAATACCATAATTTTTGATCCTTGCTGCTATTCAAAAACTCTTTATTTTACAAACTTGCACAACAAAACTTAAGAATGGTTTTCAAAAATACTATAGCTTAAGATTTTTATAATAGTTAACTCTATCTCTTGAAGTATTTTGTTTTGTTTGATATGAATCTACACATCTGCCCTAATGTTTGCTATGTGATAATTCTATTTTCTTCTTTAGTGACATAGACCTGACCCATTAGATGAAAGTCATTAGATCACATTCACTCTGTTAGAAATGGAGCAAAGAATTTTTGTACAAGTATTAATTTGGGACAAGAGTATGCATAGAAGGGCTAAAGCCAGAAACCAAAGTTCTTTAAAACCATAATCATATAGACACATGATTTGCTTACATACAGTACTTTATAAATAGTTTTTTATAGAGATCCTAGTGTTTTTCCTGTGTAAATTAATGGCAACATATCTGTTGATTTGTGGAATTTCAGGATTAGATCTAAGTACTAAGGTAATTATAACAAAAACATGTAGGCTTACAGTAAAACAAAGAAAATTCTAATCTATTGATTGATACATTGTGGCAAGTGTTTAACCAGCTTGCTTATTAATGGCTGTCAGCTAATAAACACCACCTTAATTAGTTTAATCAAGAACCTTATTCAGATCAGTGATACCAGAAATTGTCAAGTGCTGTACAAGGTGAATATGCCAGAGCTCTCCTGGACACCCGGAGTGTGAATGAGGTCAGGCCAAGCAAATCTCTGACATATAAGGTATATCATTATTTATTTGTTTGTTTGTTTATTTATTTGTTTGTTACCCCTCACTCCTCATCCTCTCAGAGAATTGAACCTGGCACAACTTGCTTTTAAACTTGCCCATTGACGTCTTAATAGAAAAAATGTCCTACATCTGTATGGAGACTGTCTTTTTGGAGAGGCAGACATGCTTCATGTACTGGAGTGCTAAGGAATGATCAGCTTTTGCCCTTGGAAACAGCTTTTGTACAATAGAAATGGTGTTTATGTGCATACATAGCAGTGTGCAATATGTAGGTAGGGCAGATATTTGCAGGGGGGCTACAGGAAAGATGGGAGTGCATGTGCTGCACGTCCTGGCCTAATGGTGCAGGAAGCAAGGAAGGAGGGATAATCTGCACTTAAAACAATGTGACCGAGACAAAAGAGAACAATGTTTGGGATCACCAGCACAGGATGAATTTCAGAAGCTTTTATCTTTGATGAAATGTTGCTTTAATTGTTTCTCTTTGAAATGTGTCTCATTTCTGATGGCTGTTTGTGTGGAGAAGTAGCAATGTTCAGCGTTTAATGCATTGGATGGAGAGATCTGGGATTTATCTGTCTCTGATTCCCTGTGTGATCTCCAGTTAATCGTTTCCTATCCCTGTCTCAGTTTCCTTATCTGTAAAGTGGAGTTAATAATCCTTTCTATCACCCAGCGCGTAGTGAAGTTAGACAATTCAATTAATAGTTGTAAAAACTAATTTAGCTGCTGGGGCAGAAAATGATAAAAAATGTAAGGAATTATTTATAAATATGGTAAGATATCACTGTCTAAATCTAAGGAAAAAGTGTTCTGCTTCATATTTTTACCAAGTTCTGCTAACTTACTTGCATCACCATTTGTCTTTCTCTTTACTTAACATATTTGTATTAATGTAAGCAAAATCTTTTCATATGGAGTATTATATTAGCTAACTGCTAATTTCAAGCAAGATTAAAGATATGGGCCATATGCTACCTCAGTAGAACACCAGTGATTGTAAGTTTGAAATTGAGACACACTGAGCTATTGGGTGAATTTGGCTTCGTCTTTTGGTTTTATTTATTTTTTTTAGCCAAATAAAATATTATCAGACCATGGACTACAAACAGTATTTCACACTGGTACTAATTTAGTATATTTTGATTCTCCATTTTAATAACTATACATCCTGAAGACTGTCAGAAACATTAATATAGCTTAAAGCTTTCTGTTTACTAGCTAGCTGTACAAGCTTCCATAGAAGTAGACAAAAATCCATTGTGGCCTTAGATGATTGTTTCTCTACATGCAATTGTGTGTATAGGAGGAAGGCTAAAAGCAAATACAGTGTTCTGTTAGCTGCCTGACTTTGATATGCATGTTGCAATAAAGAGCAATAAGGGATATACTCATGGAAGTAGACCTTGTTGAAATTATAAGGCTTTACAAAAAGATTAAGATATTGCAGAGATATGAGGGATGAGAACATAGAATCACAGAATCATAGAATATCCTGAGTTGGAAGAGACCCATTAAGATTATTGACTCCAACTCCTGGCCCTGCACAGGGCTCTACAAGAGTCACACCATGTGCCTGAGAGCTTTGTCCAAA
>VZTT01006586.1:0-21817 GCA_013400855.1 Buphagus erythrorhynchus
GCACTAACCTTACAAATTATTCTGCTACATTTACAAACTATTCTACTACAGCCTCCCACCTGCTCAGGCTGAGCAGGCACGGGGAGCCACAGCTCAGCTCCCTGAGGGACACTCACGTGCGTGGGCCAAGCTGAGTGCCCAGAGGCGCAGGTAGGACGCGGTGTTGGAGATGCAGCCCAGGCAGTACTCGATGGTGTGGATGGCCTGGTACACCACGGTGTCCCCAAAGTCAAACTGCAAAGGGAACAGAGGATGAGGGCAGCTGGGAGCATGGTACAGGCCAGCTGGGCAGGGACAAGGGCAGGGGGACTGCTGCTATCACCAGGGACACTGTGTGTGACACTGCACACTGACACTGTCTTCTCCTGGTTCAGCACGACAGCGCCACAAACGGAAAATTAATCTTGTCTTGACAGGTTTTGCAGAATGACAAATGCTGTGATGTGAATATTGTTTTCTTATTCTGGCATGTGAATGTCAGATACTCCAAATTCATCCATGGGCTTAGCCAGGAAAAGACTGTTCAGCAGAAGGTGGTGCTGGTGTGCACTCCCTGATAACCCAGAGCTGCTGCTGTGGGAAGGAGGCAGTGCCCCAAGCCGTACTGTGTGTGCCTTTGCCACAGGAGCAACAGGAACATTTTGCAAGACATGAACCTGCCCTTTCTGAATGCAAAAATAATGCATTAAGCTACCCTGAAAATGTCACATCTGTGTACTATTCACTGGCAAAGTCTCTGTGTCTCAGTAATTTTCTGCAGTAATAAAAGAAGAATTTATAAGGAAGTCTGCCATGTAGGGCAGTTTCTTATCTTGCAGCTTGGGAAAGCATTCCCTGCACTTTGGATTTAATCCATGCTTCAGAAAGTGCTCAGATTTAAGTGAACACGATGTTTTAAATACATCCAGTGACTAATGCTCTAGGCATGCACACAAAGCTATTTATATTCTTAATTCTCCCCTAGCATATTCAAGGCAATAAATATTTCAAACAATTCAGTTAAATCAGCTGTCAAAATCCTAATCCTTTCTCTACAGACATGAGCTGTGAAGTTCTTCACTAAAGGCTGCCCTAGCCAACAGTTCCAGCTCCGGACACAAGCAACCAGCAGGAGAGAATGTGGGAAATGTTTAAACAATGACCTTTCAAAGCTGAGTGCAACTGCCAGAGAGAGCAACCACTGAGCCAGGACTGGGAGTATCAGGATTGCTGTGCCACAGTCGTTGTGGGTTGACACATTTTCCCCAGGTTCAGTGAGACATCAGGTATACCAAAACAGGAACCCTGTGCCTCTCCCCTGCCCCCCCATTCCACACAGGCCTGTGCACAGCAGAGCTCTGAGCAAACCACTCTCAGCACATTTTTCAGCAGCAGTGCCCTGGTCAAGCTGTTCTGATTTCATGCCATTTGTATTTTTTGTAGTTAAATTGGTTACCTGATAATGCTGAAACCTACACTCAATGCTGCATCAGTATTAAACCCCCATGTTTTTAATACTTGTTACAAGTGCTTATGGATGAGCAGTTTCTCAGAACAGAGCTTCTCTTTTACACAAAGCCTCTGGCCAGTTCAGTTCTTGAACTACATGAAACTGGACTGGTTGTGCTGCATTTGCTCTCTGGGTTAACCAGCATTATCCTTAACATGGCAGATAGTTTGTGGGAAGAAATCTCTTTAAACAGTTTGCTGCAGCACAAAATTAAGAAGGCCACAACTTAAAAAAACAAGACTTCTTTGGAAGCTCAGAAGTGAACACTTTTCAGTTTCAGACCTCCAGCTGAACAGTTTCCCAGGTAACTGGGAACAATCTGCAGACAGGGGATCAGACAGACAAGCTGTATAGATGAAGTATAGAAGTCTGTTGATGCACATGTGTATGAATTAAAAATGGCCTGTAACATGAAAACAGCAAGATATTTTGGAAAACAAGATGCTGTGACATAACAAGTTCCATTCAGCACATTTTACACCGATGGGAAATGGCCCAGGTACATATGAAGGCAAAGCTGCTGTGCTCTTACCACCTCGTCCTCTGTAGGCTTGAAAACATAAATTTACATTTAGTGCAGTGTTTTGATCACATTAATCATGAACACATTCAGCAATTCCCTCCTACACACGCCACGGAAAGCAGTAACACATCCCATGCACTACAGAGGCAGGATCTGCTGCAGTTGTTCAGAGGCATCAGAAAACTCCCCAGCTACCTGAGATTGACTGTTTTTCTCCTCTCCCAGAGGAAAGGGAAGTAATTAATATTACCCCCAGCAGTCAAAACGAATATATAAACAAACTTTCAGCGCTGCAGAAATACAGCCCCTGAATTTCCACTGGCATGGGAGAAGCAGATAACATGTGGCACCTGGGAGTGCTGTGCCCCCCTGAGATGGTGGCCCTTGGGGGACAAATAGAGTCACATCTCCCAGGATATGCAAGTTATGCTGCTTTTTCTGGAGTCCTGGGAGTGACCAAGAGACAGTCAGTGAGAAAACTGCTAGGAACACACTTCACTGGGAATGTTGCTGGTTAAACAGCCTGGAAATGAGTAACTACAGTCCCAGTGAGCTCATCCTGCTGCCGAGTGCAGTGCCCTGAGAGCGAGGATGCTCAGGTGCTTACCTCTTCCCCCTCCTCAGAATGGGTAGATAACTGGTCATGTTGAATGATCTCAGCATCCTCCTCTGTTGGGCCATTGCCCACCCGGATCCCACCAAAGTTGTGCGTGCCCTGACACATGCAGAAAAGAAAGAGCAAAGTGTTGTTTGGGTTTTAGTGCAAAAGTGCAGGTTTCTCATGACTCCATGTGCAGCAGCAGCTCACAGAGGAAAACAAAATATTAAATATTAAGGCCCAGATTAAGGCAGGTACAATTCTATTTCCCAGCTTGGATGGGAAAGGTGCTGATTCCTGCTGGGGCTGGGGAAAAAAAAGTCTGTCTGAGTGAATCCTTGGTACATTTCTACAGTGTAACAGCAACCATGAGGACAATAAAGGCACACCTCTCAGAGGACATTTGCTGGTTCTGACATGCAACAGCCCCACGTCCTGCCCAGCACAGCTGGACAAGCATGGACACACCACTGCTGGCTACTGGAGCAGGTTATGGAGCTAACACAAACACACACACACTTGCTCCCACCAGCCTCAGGCACACCAACACCGCATGGGAAACCAGATCTTCCCCTGCTTGGAAATCCTACATTGTGCAAGCAGGTCCTTTCAGAGACATTTGTTCTAACATGCAGCATCTGATCCTCAGCTGCATCTCCAGGACTCCAAAGGGAAAAGAACAACAACACACTGAGCTGAAATGCTGAAATCAGGAGCAGTTCCCACCCAATCCCTGAATCTGACCTCTAGAGAGGCAAACTACACCACCATAAAGAGAAATAAACCCTGTGCCCAGCTTCAGCACTGTCCTGGGTCACCTGTGACACAGGATGTGACCTGACTTGCCACATCCAGACTGCAGAAGTCCAGGGATGCCCATGCAGATCAAAGAGGCTGAAGGTCCCATGACCTGGTACTTGCACAGACCAGCAGAACAGCTGCTCTGAGTTCTTCTACCTCCTTTGTCCTTAAAGCCTACTTTTATTTTAGGCTGAATTTAAATATGCCCAAAATGCTAGATATGAATTAGAGATTTTGTCAGGTTTCTAAAAACAAATTAGGTAGGCGTTTATGCTCTGAAAACAGAAATAAAATTTACAAGCCCTCCATATTAATAACTAAGACAATGCTTTTATTAGGATTTTCAGTATCTCTGAAACAACACAAGTCAGTGATGACTCCTGTCAATATTCTATTTATGCATTTCTAGCCTGTGTGAACTTGCACTTGAGCAGCCTTTCCCTTGCACTTGACTCATATCCATTCCCTGTAAACCAGCCAACCTAAACACAGCTCCAACAGCTCCAGTTGTTTACTTGATCCTTCTAAGCACACTTCACACAAGACCTCCCCTCACAGCTTCCCGATGGAGATGCATTTCATACGCTGGATGGATCCTGCACAAAAGATCCATTTTCATTTCTGACATTTCTGTGAGGAGACTAAAATGTCATGAGAGAACCAGCTGACATGTCCCTCCCAGCACCTCTGGCACCTGGAGAACAAGATGTGCTTCACACAATCAGTGAGAATCACA
Organism: Buphagus erythrorhynchus; assembly: GCA_013400855.1. Classification (NCBI taxonomy): domain Eukaryota; kingdom Metazoa; phylum Chordata; class Aves; order Passeriformes; family Sturnidae; genus Buphagus; species Buphagus erythrorhynchus. The sequence goes on from VZTT01006586.1 coordinate 4,148, forward strand.
CCTCCTATTCAGCCAGGCAGATTCAGAACTAAAATATAGCTGAAATAGGCAGCACTGGGGAAGGGACTAAGTTCTGGGGCTGCCACAATCCTCAGTAGAAAGCTCTGTCAGCAAAGGGCCATCTGTAGGCTTAGAAACACGTAAGTCAAAACAACCACCACCAAGAAGCTTGCTTGTGCACAACCATTTTATAATAATTTCAGGTCAAAGTGTGTACAGGACAGATGTGTCACAAATCCAATGATTACTGACATGGAGTTGCTGGAGGCCATCACATCACTTGTGTGTTTGGGAACATACAATGCAAACAGAAATGCTGCACTGAGAAGAATCCTAATCTATCTTAAACAAATACACAAGTAGAAGAAAAAAAAGGGAATTTAACACAGGGGGGAAGATGTGGTAGCAGGAAATCCTGTGCTGCTCTGCAGGTTGGATTCAGCAGCACTCCTGCAAGGAAGTGTCTCTGTGCACACAAAACTACCATCCTCCAGCCTGGGTGTTCATCCAGAATGTATCAATTTGGCTAAACTTTGCTCTTTCCAAGAGAAAGTGTTTTCCACCCTAAAGGTGCACTTGCCATTCCCTTATGAAATTCAGATACATTCCATGCTCCCTCGATAACCAGACACAAAGCCAACTCCCATCTGCAATGCATCAGGCGAGTTTGAAGTGCACTCACTGTTGCAGCTGCTGCTGCCTCGAGCGCCTGCGCGTTCGTGCTGCCCTGGGCCTCCTCGGGCTGCCCTTCCTGGGGGTGGACGGAAGAAGAGAGAGGGAGGAGGAAGAGAACAAAAAGAGAAAGGGAGACGAATGGAGGGGACATGGGAGGATGAAAGGTGGTCAGAGAAGGGAGAGGGAGTGTCTGTAACTGAACTGATCTTTGACTCGCTGCACATCCTCACAGCGCTGCCAGACATGCAGGGAGCACTCGCACGTCTCCGCAGTGCACGTGTGCCCTGTTCCTGCATCTCACACACAGTGCAGCTGGAAACCTACAGAGCACCCCAGCAGACAACGTCTCACATGAGTCTCTAAGTCTCTTTTTCCTTTATTTTTTTACCGTCCAAGCCGCTTTAACAAAGATAGCTGAGAAGTCTGCCAGCCATTTCCATCTCTGTTTCCCACTGCCAGCCCAGCCCAGCTACAGAAGCACATCCAGCACCAGTGAGACTGTTCCTAAACCAGCTACCAAAGCCCAAGCCAGAGACACTGTTCTGATCATTACCAACATAAGTGGTTTTTAAAAGCAGGTTTGATGCTGGATCCAGATCTGGGAAGCAAGCAGGCAACACTGTCTCCAGTAACACCCACCTGCTGGTATGCCCAGGAATATGAAAAAACACTTTACAGGTTTCAGTGCAGTGTGAACCCATGAATCCAAGCTCAGGATGGAGAACACAGCTTTTCAACCAAAACCAGTTTTCATATGTAAAATGTAAAATGGAGTCACCCACCAAGTGTTTTCTCCTTAAATACTGCTGGCGAAGGACCAGGGGTTTGGCTACCAGCATCCATGGCACACACAGCAAGGCGACCACCACGAGGAAGCACTGGAGCCCTTTCTGCAAAAGAAACAAGTCTCAGGTAATTCAGCTGCAGCCTCTGCTCAAACACACACAGAATCCAGCAAGAGCAGCTGAATTCCCAGTATGTGGATACTCCACTACCTCTCTCTCTTCTGGGAACAGCAAATAGATACTTAATGCCTGCAGCTGCCACCTCTGACTGAGCACAGCATTTAATGCTGAGACTGGGTTAGATTGGGGAAAAATCCAAAAGACCTGCAGGGAATGAGAATTTGGCAGATGTCTGATACTGCTGGGAGGAAACAGCATTGGTGTCTGAGCTAAGCTGAGAGGTATCACATTGCAGACATGGGACAATATTCCTAAGTGCTTTCCATTATTAATCAGGATCCACGTGTTCTGAAGTCACAGTTGACTTATGGTCAAATAAAAATTCCTGGTAGAGGGATTATTCCTTCCTTCTTCAACATTACATAGTATCAGCCTTCAGAAATGCTCTGTCACAGTGGAAAGATGTTTCATGTTTGATTTCACAATTATGACAAGATCAACTAAACACTCCAGTATCATGAAGCATCTCTGATTCTGTTTTAGCAAGAGTACGCACCTGCCCACTATAAAGCATCTTATTACTGGTGTCCTCATAGGAGAACAGAAACATGTTGATAAAGTGTATTAAGAGGCTTGGTGCTTCCTTGGATGTGTGAGCATCGTAGGCTGTCCACTTGTAAAAGATGAGAATAACAAGGTATCCAAAGAGGGAAGACATGAAAATCATTTCTGGGATAAATCCAAGGTATATGTTCAGTGGCTTCTTAAAATAGCTACAGGGAAGAAGAAAAAAAAAGAAAGTTTATATTAGATTTGGTTAGAATTAGGGCAAAAGCTTTTAATAAGAGGGTGAAGAGAGTCTTTGGAACACAGCTCGACAACAGCTGGGCCTGGAGCACAGGAACTGCTTGACAGGCACAGTTCCACACAGAGCCAGGGACAACTGCACTGCACCTTCCATCAGGAGGTGAGGGCTGGCAGGCATCTTAAACCACACAACACCCAAAGACACTCCATTCCCCCCACCATGAGAAAACCAGAGCAAAGCACTTACATGTGGTTGAGGAGACTCAACGCGACACCAAAGAGCATCTGGAAAATGCCAAGAATCACAGACATCTTCATCTTAAAGGAATTGAGGAAAGCCAGCTTATTGCTGGCAATATTCCAGATCTGTGAAAAACAACACCTAGTCAGATACCAGGGAAAGGAAAACAGGAGAAGGAAAACACTCCCTTTAAGCTAAACAGTATGAACCAGTCAGGAAGTGTGAGGCTGAAAAAGCAGGTTTTTAAAGATGTGTTTGTCCTATGGATATCTTTTGGGGAAATGAGCAGACAAACTTTCAGCTAGGAACAGTCTGACAGTAACTGAGCCCACCACTGAGCAAATCAAACCTGTTTTCATGGTACCTCAAAAGTGTAGGAGAAAAGAGGCTGTATCCTTAACAGAAAGAATATGATTATCCATTTAAAGGAACAATTACACACAGCTCCGATTTCCTGCACTTTCTCTTTATGTGGAACCCACACAAGTTTTGTCGTATATTACAAGCAGAGTTAAGAGCACAGGTGTTGATGGAGGCAGGTACGAAGTGACAGGATTACTGGGAAATGTACATTTCCAAGGGTGACTGAAAAGAGATTAACAACTTTCCCCAAGGTTAAAAAAGTAACTTCAGAAAGTGATTTTCAAGGCTAATCAGTTTTGATTAAAGCACTGCAGGTTAGAAGGGGTGAGAACACAGCCTTTAATGGACCTCAGAACAAGGGTCTCTATCCCAAATCTGGCATCTCAGTAGGAATTCTATTGTTCAGGACTATTCCCACCACTGATGGACTTGCTAAGGGAATGGCTGGGCTGGGGAATCTTTCACAGAACAGTGAACAGCCAGGTACTTTTCTTTCTGCTGATACAGAGGATTTTCCCCAAAAGACTGCAGAGGAAGAATGAGCTCTTACTGGGTCAATGCCAAAGGGGTAGGGCCCACCGAACACCCCTGGGATAGCAGGATCCAGCTGTAGCAAGGGGGTGGTCTCCAGCAAAGCATCTCTGTTTGGGAATAAAATTATACAAACATTAACAATAGCAATGCCACCCTCCTTCTGTAAAAACTAGCAACACTCTTCCCCTGTGAGAGCAAGGAATAGCTTAAACTGGGTGAACTTCTAGGTTGCAGAACCTGGATGGTTCTAAAGATTTTCCCAAATGAATAAAACCCTGGTCCTTGATCTTTTACTCAGTGTTACAAGAAGACAGGTGCAGGACAGGAATCTTGAAACGTCTATGGGGAAATAGGTGAGAAACTGCATTTTGTAAGTTTTATGGGAAAAAAAAAAGACATTTTGAATCTTGGCACATATAATCCCTTTTACACCCCTCCTCCAGATCTACCTGAGACAGAGGTCAGAAATTTTTATTTTCCTGAGCTGAAGGACAATGGGGAAGGACAAGTCACCTGCTTCTCACTGTCTCTACAAAGTTACCAAGGGTTTACTCACGACCAGTTGGCTTTATTGAACATTGGCCGGACGCTCCAGGAGGAACCGAACATGTTGAGGGACTTGGAGAAGCAGTCGTTGTAGATGAGGCCCGTGTAGGTGGAGAACAGCCCCATCAGCAGGATGATGTATCGACCACTGAACACCATGTTGAACATCTGGTGTAAAAGCACAAAAGGAACAAAGAAAGTCCATGAGAACAGAGAAGTTCCCTCCTGAAGCCAGATCAAGGAAATCAGTCTGTTGTAGTGATGCCTTAAGTTTTAAGTTTTTCTGTTCTGCTTTGGTGTGCAGCTTTTAGTTTTATATTAATGGACTAGGATATTTTCACAGGGTGGTGAAGACAAAACAATCCTATTCCAGCTTGGACTCAAGGACAATCTCTTCAAACTTCAGGCCCTAAGCATAAACAATGTGAAAAGAGGAGGGTGGGCAAGCAAGCAAGCAAGGAGGATGAAACTTCATGATTTGANTTGGACAAACATTGGCCACATGAACCGAGAGCCCAAAATCTCTATTTCCCCTCAGCAGGGATTAAGGGTGCAAGAGGGAGCACAGCAGCACAGATAATGAGGATAAAGGGGCAGTGTGAATCTCCACAGGGGACAAACTGCACTGCACAGCCTCATGCAACTCCCAGCTGGCAGCATGAGTTTGGAACCAGGAGCACAGACCCTGTCAGCCTCCTCCAGCCTCTGCCAGTGTATCTTAACTCTGGTTCAGCTGCTGTCAGTCCTGAGCCAGCAAAACCAACCTTGAGCAGCAAAAAAGAAAAATGCTGGAGATGGGACATATATGTACAGCAACTGGGAGTTTTGCAGTGGCTAAACCCCACTGTGATCCAGCTACATTTGGGGTGATTTTTTTATGCCAACTTACCTAGTACACTTGATAATTTCCTTCAGACAACTGAAATTAATAAATATACAAAAGGAAAACCAAGGGAACTCAATACTATTATGAAATTACACTACTCAGTGTGTGGTGTGCTCTTCAGGCTTCCCAGCTTGTCCATGTGCTTCAAAAATTCCAAAGGAGTAATGGGCACTGTGAAATCCAGGGGAAAAGGATGAGAGCAAACTAAGCTGCAACTCTTTGTCTGAAATGCAAAGCTCAGCATAATCTGCCACTTTACCTCATTGTCACTCTTCTGGGACAGAATCCGGCTTTCCCTCACCACCATCCAGACAGCAATCAGAGTCATCAGGATTCCATGGCCAAAATCCCCAAACATCACAGCAAACAGGAATGGAAAGGTGATGATGGTATAGGGTGCTATAAGGGAAAAGACAACATCACTCTGTTAGTCAGCCCAGATTCACCATGGTACACTTCAGGCAATTTAGCATATATAATTCCCCAGCTTCCCCTCTGTTACTGAAAACTGGTGAGTGTCTACTAGAATGCTCTATTAGAGATTTCCACACAGGACAGGCAATACAGATAAACATCATGACTAAAAAATTTGAGACAGAAATCTTGGACTTATCCAAGTCTGAATTTACCTGGATTTATTTCCCGATATGTCCCAATGCCATAAGCATCAACAATGTTTTGAAAGCCAGAAGTAAACTTGTTAGTTTTGTTGTATGTGGGTGGGGTCTGATTGGTTTGCATCCTGTTTAAAATAGATGGGACAGTGGATCCGCTGTGCTCCTGTTTGAGAAAAACAAAGGGAAGATCAGCAAACCCACCCTTGGAGCACTGGAGGATGAAGTCCAACACAGCTGTCCCATTGGCATTTGGAAAACTGCACTGTTGAGTGTTTGCAGTGTGCTTGCACAATGAGACATTGGAGCAGCTGAGGAAGGCTGCCAGGATTCCACTGCTCTCTGCTTTGTGTAGCAGGAGTAAAGGTGAACATTGTCTGCACAAGACAGACAAGAAGGACTTCAAGAAACCCAACTCTCTGACTATCTGAGCAGAGAGTGAGTTTGCCAACATCCTGGAGAGCTCCTTATCCAGACACCAGGACTACAGAGCCCAGACAGGGTAACTAAGCATACCAAAAGACTCACACACGGTAAAATCCTCACCATTCCAGCATTTACCTCAACTTTAAGCTTCACGCAACGTATTTGTTACTTCTTTTATCTCTAAGTCATCGTTCCTGCCTGCTAAATGAGCTGTACTCTGTGAGGGCTGATTCCAACAGCCCAAGGGGATGGTGTTCAGAGGCTCACAATACAGAAAAGGCAATGAATCCATGTGGTGCTGCCAGAGCTGACTGGCACAGCATCTACTCACAGTGCCTCTCCTGAGAGCAAACTGGATGGAATCGAGGTCAGCAACAGGACACCACACTTCAGCAATCAAGCACTTCTGTGTCACGTCGATGTTGCACAGGTTCAGGGTGTGGTAAATCGCCTTCATCTTCCTCACTTTGATGAACCACACACGGATGTTTTTAGCAGCCGCCTGCAAAACCCTCTGGCGATGATCCTCAGTTTGGTTCAGCACCTTTCAGAGAAGCAGGAGAAAGATGAGGCCAATCATGGACCAAAGCTCAAGTTGCACCAAGACAACAAGCCCTTCCCACAGAGGATGAACAATCAGCCTGTTTCCCCACCCCAGGCATAGCCTGCCCCATGCCTGCACTCTATGATGTACCCCCATATCAATTATTTCTGCTGAAAGGCTTAAGGGCTTTTTCCAGACAATTTCCGATTACTTTCCTCCTCCAGCTCCAATGTCAGTGGTTGTTCCAAACAAAGAACTGTGCCAAGATCACAGGGAACAGTTTTACCTCCACCCAGGTTAAAAGAGCAGAGAAGAGTTCTGCAAATAAAGGGTTTGCTGCCTTGAGAAAACACACATTACTCTGAAAGACTTGTTTACTGAAGGGAAAAGGAGAAAGTGTTTCCTACTGAGGGTGTTTTCCAACTGGAACATATCAAACTCAGGCCAAGTCAGATTTCCAAAGTGGAAAGTCTTAGATTGTAGGGAAAGTGAGGACACAAGGCACATGCAGCTTACAGCAGTTACATTGCTTCTGAGTTCCTGTCTACTTTAAAATATCTTTTGAGCTACACTGCACAACTCTCAGCTTGCGACAGCTTCTATATCAAATAAGCAGGTCAAATTCAACCTTTTTCCTTTTAGTTTCTGAACCTTTTCTTGATTTTTGTCTCAAATCCCTTAAATCTTTCTACGTTATCACATACTGCCTTTCTTCCTTGAAGCAAGCACCAGGTATTTCAGAGGTGGCACCCACGAAATCTGGGTGCTAATTGCTTTTTACCAACACTCAGTCTGCTGCACAAGTGATTAGCTGTAAAGCAGAAGCTCTTCAGGACAGCACAACATGAAAATATAAAGACAGGCAGAAAAAAAGAAGAGCTAAGTTAATGTTAGCATTGTTATGTCAGGAAAAGAAAGGTTTTCAAAATACTTGCAGATGAAACAGGCAGTTACACAACATGCTCTCAGAGTCAGAACCTACGGGATCTCCCTACACAAGTTCCTCTTTGCTTCCTGGTATGGAGTTCTCTGTGCTTATTTGTATATAATGAATTGCTTAGCTCTCCAGAAAGATTAAATCACCCATCCCAAATCCTGGCACAGAAACAACTGAGCAGGGTTCAAACACCTCTCTTGCACTGCTGGTCTCAAGCTACCTGAAGCTGAAAACATGGTCATCTAATAGGGGCAAAAATCTTCCTGCTTTAACAGGATCCAAAGTTTCCAAATATAGTTTTCAACCATATTATTAAAGGAAAAAACCAAAGAGAGGTCATTTGCCCCAGTTATTTTACCATCTGAAGATCATCAATTCTGGTATTGACACCAGAAGCCATTTCCTTCCGCTCCTGAGGTGTTTCTGGGCATGGGTAGAGGGAGGCCCGGAACCTGGAAGACAGGGAAGCACCTCAGTGACAGAGATGGAAAGAAGATCAATCAGCCAGGGGTGAGCCAGAGGCACCTTGAAAGAAGTTTCTGATCAGCAGAGACTGCCAAGCAGAGCTCCAGCCTTTTAATCAAAGGGATGCAGAAGTTTGCTGTAGGCCAAAGCAGAAGCTGAGTGGTAAAGAAAACAGAAGTGGGAGAGAATCCTCTGCTGCCTGTGCTGCCAGTGTCTCTAGGCACTGTCACAAGGCTGGTCAGCCATCCAGCTGAGGGGGGATGCTGTCAAAGCAGTGCAACAACTGGTGACAGAAGCAGTCACTGTTGTCTCCACTGTGAGAATATCCCACTGATGTCCCATCAGGCCACCCCAGAAATCAACACTAGCACAGCAGTTGTGTACAGCATTACAGGCTGGGAAGTGGTGAGTGTGACTGTAAAATGTGTTTCAGTTACTTATGGCACATTTCATTTGCTGTCTAAATATGTGCTCCTGCAGCCACTGCGAAACAGGGAGTTGAGAAATACTGATATTAAGTCATGTCAGTGTGTTTCAAATAATTGAGAGCTGCCCAGCTGTCAGACTTCCATACCCTTCACAGATCTTCTTGACTCTATTCTTCAGCTGGTCACCTTGGAAGAAGATGATAAATACAGACTTGTGCACATAATCCCCCTAGAACAAAGGAAAGAATTGTAGAAATTAGCATTAGATAATTACCAGAGTTCTACTTTTCCCTTCGCTGAGTTTGTTCATCAGAGCTCAGATATGCACAGCAGGTCAAGAATGTGCCTTTGTAACCCTGGAATAGTCAGAAGGAGAGCAATTTTCTCAGCCTCAGTACAGAGTACCTGCACTGTATTTGTGTTTACTGAAGCAAAATGCCCCAGGTTATCCATTATTGATTCTATGCAATACATGGAGATCTGGTAAGATCTCCAAAAATAATGAAGATGCAATGAAGTATTTATCAGCACTTAGTGCAGTCAGCTCACCTACAGAATCAACCCAAAAGAGTGAATGAAGATTAAAAAAAAGTGGATTTTAACCAGTGTGGTTCCCAGGGAGGCCAGAAGCACATTCCTTGCACAGCTGTGTCCGTGGGGGCAGCCAAGGCCCCTTTCCTGCATTTGTTGACAAGTTATTGTTCTACCTTACTTAGGAAATTTTAACATAATGTTTCAAGAATAATTACATTAGGTGTAACCTCAATTTAAGGAAGTTCTGCACAATAAGAACAAAGTCTCTCCTAGCAGACTGATGATTCCACAGGTCAGCTCTTGGTGGTTGGTGGAACAAGGGAACATATGAGCCTCACTTCAGAGTGGCTGTTACTGAGCTTCACCTCTTGGATCTGTGCTCCAGGGCAGCCCTTTACTAGGCAAGAGCAAGGGTGCCCCCAGTTTGAGAAGTGCCCATTGGTTTGAGCACAGAAGACACTGGATGTAAAACCAGCTCCGATCATAACATTTACTATTTATTTCTATACTAATGCAAACGATTCTAAGGTGAATGTTTAAACTATTGACTATTGAATTAAGAAAAAAATGAAAGGTTCAAGTTCAGAGAAATGAGCTTCAGATATTACACACTGCCCATGTCCCAAAGAGCATCTTCCATGGAGATGCTACTACTCATTCAAATTGCACTTGCAGTTTGGGCCAGAGAAATCCCCAGGCGCTGCTGCAGTCTGTGTTTTGAGTTGGTTTCCCCTTTCCAACAGCACTCCCCATCCAGCTTCCTATTTTTGTTTCAATTACACGGGAAAACATTTGTTGATGAAGCTCAGAGGCTGCAGCAGGTGCTGGGATGGACCTCACAGAGGGACAGAGGCTTCTATCTGTAGATGCACAGCCCTAGCTCCTGCTGTGGATCCTTCAGCCAAGAGCTCCTGTACCGTGACGGGGTCCTCGAGCGGGTTCTCGATCTCGGCCTGGCGCAGGAACACGTTCCCGCGGCACACGCGCCACAGCATCCGCTCGAACGTGGGGATGCGCTCGCGGTTGATCACGCCAGCCACGAACCTGCAAAGGGACAGCACAACCTGAGGGGCTGCACCAGACACACCCCAGAGCCTCACACCCAGCACATGATGGAAACTGGGGGTTGGTGCTGCACCAAAAGCTGTACAAATCTTATTTTAACTTCCACAATGGAAAGTCCTCTAAATACATGGAGGCAACACACAACAAAACAACTGCACTATAGCACAGGCTCTGTCTTTTAACAGAACGGAATAATATTCTATATTATATAAATCGCTGCTTATAGGAGAAACAAATGCATTTAGACATATAGTTTCTAGCTTTCATTTCCCTACAGCCCTGGTACATTGGCTGCAAGGGTTACAGCAGCCATGGCTGCCAGTGACTGTGTCCTGGGCTCATACTGAGACCTCACTGGACCAAACCCCCGTGTCCAGATAAAGTATTACACACGTACAAGGAAGCCTGGAAGCAGCTGATAAAGAGGATGTAGAACTACACAGTTATTTCAGACCATTAAGTGCCCACAGTAGTTAAAACTTTCAACAAAGCTCTGAGATCTCAGAATGTCTGAGGAAACAACCAGACAGGTTTACACGGAACAAACTGGGTTAATTGTTTCGTGCAGAGAGAAACTTTGAAGCACCAACATGAACAGGGAAGTTAATATGGGCAGGAAAAGAACAGAGAGCAACAGCCAGTTTTAGATCAGCTTTCATCTGCTTGGTGTGGAAAAGTTCCACAATTGTGCTGAAATCATTGCTGCTTCCACAGGCTGATAATCCCAAATCCAGCAATCGTGAACTGCAATTACCCGAGTCGGAGTGGGGCACCCCTTCCCATCTCGCTCGGCTCCAGCAGTGAAGAGGATTCCTCCAACAGGTCTGGATCCGCCATCTGCTGATGATGCAATTCAGCCTGAATTCACAAATCAATTAATAACTAATGAAACTAGTTAGTGGCATGCAGGGAATGAGGAGCCAGGAGATAGTTGTGGGAGACAAAGAAAGAAAAGAAGAAAGGAAAGGAAAGCAAAGACAAGAAAAGAAAAGGAAGAGCAAACATAAGACAGCAAAAAGAGGAACAAGATGACAGAAAAGACAGCAAGAATCATATGTGGAAGCAGGAAAACAAGAGGAAAAATGGAATGGCTCAGCAGGGCTTCCATACAAGAAAGGCTTGTTGGAGGACTGTTGCAACAAAGGGACTGGGAGATATATAAGTCTGAAGAGAGGCAGAATTTTAAAAAAAATTCAAGTTTTAAACGCAAGTGATGTTCCCAAGAACCATTTTTAATGGCACAAACCAGAGAAACACACTTGACTCATGTATTTCCCCAGGTATTAAATTAATTTATCCTTATTCACTGTATGGTTCACCATCAGACACAAACACTGCTTAGAGCAGGGTGGCAACATGCCTCATCTCTTGGCCAGTCAGGCACTGAAACAGGGCAGTTTTACACCATCCTTCTTTGGAACCCATTTGCAGGCTACAATTCTTAGGAATATGGCTTGTAAGTGTCAGAAATTCAGGTCAAGGATGCTCAAATCATAGCCTCTTGTGCACCATCTTCACACTTGTTCAATCCCACCTCACACTTAAGAGTTCTACCTCTGCAGCTTATATAATGAAATGCCAAAGTTTACAGCTCCTGAGCACAACCAGAGGGCCAAAGTCTTCCCTCTGTGGTATGCAGGAGGTATTTCCCACAAAGCCATCAAGGGAACTTGCTAAATCACACTGGAAGGCAGAGTTTGACCCAAGGACATGTCATATCCACTCACACACACAGAGCACAGCCTTGCAAAATCTGTGGCAAAAGCAGTAACTTAGCCCCAGTCTTTGTATTCAGGCAATAGGTCTGTCAGAGTGAAAATCTCTCCAACACTTTACTTGCTTGTCAAATGAAAGTGTTTGCCATATACAAAAGAGTTTTTGCAAGGTTGACACCAAATGCAGCTCAACTGCTTGTACACACGCTTGCTGCAGCTTAGGATGTTACATGAGGGAGGGAGCCCTACACTCAGCTTGGAAAGGCAACACAGGGAATTCCTGATCCTTTCAAGTTTAAGGCAACTTGTTGCAACATCAAACACTGAATGAAAATTCAGTTCATAGAGAACACGATCAAAATAAGAAAGTTTGGTACCTGAAAACAAAACACAGACCAAACATCCCAACAACTGTTTGACATCTCAATTTCAGGATGTTGAAGAACAGTAAGTTACAATTGTTAGAGGCTTGTATTGTATTTCCAGTAATCAAGACACAGTTTGCAGTAATTTTTATGATGTGCAGCACGTTTTAGCAGATGACTCATGAAAAAGGAAGGACAGCACAGGTGACACCTTTGGATTTGCCTCACCTGAGAATTTGTTATATATGTTTAATATTAACTTGGCCCGTTTGGGCTATGTGTCCTATATTCAGGACAAGTCCCGCTTAGTGGGGGTGGAATTACAAAGCAAAACAGTTTAGAATAAATGTGGATTAGACTAGTTTAACTAAAAGAAAACGTTCTTTTGCAATGGTTATTTGCATTACAAATTCCATGTTCCTTAAACTCATTTCTCAACAACTCTGATTTCATGAACGCACCTTTTCTAGAAAGGAAATGGCACAGCAGCAGCAGCAGCTCTGCACCAGGAAGGATAACTAAAGCACTGCTGGGGGATTTAATAGAAATAAAAAATTGAGACCACATGGAAATGGAAGAGTTATAAAGTTCCAGTGCAGGAAAACAGGATTCTGGGAAACCTACTTTGATTATGAGATTTTGCCAGCAGTGAGTGAAATGTCAGAGTTATTGTGGAGTATTTTTTACTAGATGAGGTCATTCAGGATTGGAATGACCCAAGCATTTCCATGAAAGTAATCAAGAAGCATAATAAAGAGCTTTCATTATTAAACATGCTTAAATTGCTTATTGATCTCCTGATCCACATCCAGATCAGCACCTTTAATCTCAAAAAGGGTTCATTTTCTCCACTCATGATTCCAGCCCTGCCCTGTGATGGTTCTGGATGCCTGGTGCAAGCCCATACAATTCAAGCCCCTTCCAGGTCACAAACAGGACAAAAATCAATGTTCACAAGAACTAAAAAGGATTCATGTCACCATCTATTAATCCAGAGCCAGACAGAAGTGACAGATGCAAAGCAAACAGAGAAAAGCAGATATCAGAAGAGTCAGAGGGAGGAAGAAGGGACTGCATGCCATTAACCGTTACTTTTCCAGTCTTCTTTACGCTCACACTTTAGGCAAAGCTCTCAGAGAAATCTCTCCAGCTCATAGTGCTCTTCATAAGCAAGGACAAGAAGACTGAGAAAAGGAGCATAATCATCAACATGGTGTGTTGGAACAAGAAATGGCTGCTTGGGCTGGAATGGTCACAGGAAGAAAAAGGGGATGTTTTGCCACCCTCCCTCCCACCATGTTCAAGCTCTGGAGAGCAAACGCCAAGCATGAAGGAATTGGAGAATCAGCCATTTCTTGTGCCACTCATTACTATGAATAACACAGTCTTAATTACAAGTTATGGTAGTCTTCAAGTGTTGAAAGTGCTGTGCAATGGCAGCAAGGAGGAAGGGAGTGTTAGCCACTCTGGGATGGTGAGCAGAGGCAGCTCTGGGCTGCCTGGGGCTCTCCCCAGTTGTTTGCTGAGCACAGAAAGCTGAGACAGATCTAAACTGTCCACACTTACATTCTACTGAACGTCACCTGTAAGCTGTTCCATTTGCTTTTACATAGAGCAGCACATGTTATTTGGTGTATTTTGTTTTATTACTACAGAAAACAGTTATGAAAGAGAAGTAGAACATATCTAAGCTTTCTGTGGCTGGTTTGTATAAGGCTGTGGGTACCTGCCATGGACTGTTTAGAAAATTGATTTTGATCTTTAAATTTCATTTGATCCCACTGCAGTTGAAGAAGAGCAGTAGGCAGAGAGGACAGTAATTAACACAGCCAGGTTGGACAGAGCTTGGAGCAACCTGATCCAGCACAAGGTGTCCCTGCCCACGGCAGGGGGGTGGATGGGGATGAGCTTTAAGGTCCTCCCCAACCCAAACCAGTCTGGGATTCATTCTCGGTACAAAAGTGCTCAGCACTTGGTTTTACATGATACTCAGAACAGGCAGTGCTACTTTAACTCAGCAAAGTAATGGATTAGCAGGTTAATCCTGTTTGTCCAAGGGACACTTGTAAGTGAACATTCAACATTCGAAGACAAGGTTTTTTTTGTACTGAAATCAACCCCACAACCCAGCAGCCCTCACACCAGCAACAGTATCTGTGTCAGCACTGTGACTATGACTGGCATAGGACCAACCTTGGTGCCTGAAGAGGCAATACTTTGTGCCAGAATAACAAAAAACAAACTGTTAGATAAATGGCCTGAAGTGTGCAGGAGTTCAGCTCCACTTGACAATAGCCCTTGTAAATACCAGGAGCCATTTCCGTTAAGAATTCTTTGATCAAATCCTGAGATCAGAGGAAACAGGACATCTACTCAGCAAAAACATGTCCTGAAAAACATACAGGAGCTCTTTGAGAGAACTGCCAAGACTCGTGAGATACTTCAGCTTTACAAGGAAGGGTTATGTCTTCTCCCAAGCAGGATTTATGTCAGTGCCATGAACGACATTGGAGAAGCTGCTTTCAGGTCCAGTGAAAGTTGCCAGTTCCTGGCAAGAAAAATGTTGAAGACTTTAAATGTCAGCTTTGCTCCACAACTGACCTCTGAAAGCTTCAGGATTTGATCAAAGGCTCAATTAATTAATTAATTAATCCATTCCTTCAGTGGACTTTGTATTGTAACCCTGATGAGTCTCCACATAACACTTTAAATGCTGAAGAGAAATTCAGCATGATCATAAGTCCTCTGCATGTGTGCCAAAGTGACTCTTACCCACCAGGGACAGTGCTTGCTGTAGCACCAAATTTTGGGGCTGTTGATGTGCTTTCAAAACTACTCACATCTTAATTATTTTACATAGTTTTTAGACAAACCATTGCTTAAGTAGAAAAAGCCCAAATCAGCATCGTAGGAGATAAATCATGGGTAGCTATGTGTACTGCATGAAAAATGGAAAACAATTTGTGCAGCTTTCTCAAACAAAGCATAAAATGACCCTGCTGTCCAAAACAGCAACTAAAATATATTTGAAAATAAAAATGGTAATTTCTGTGAGAAGAACCAGCTCCCCAAGTGTTAAACCCCACCGGTATTCTGACCTCATCAAAAAACTGCTGAGTTTTACGTAGTATAAATTTTAATTCTGTCAGCTCCAAGAAGTTTCTCTTCAGAGCCTCCTGGTTGGTGTTGATTTCCTTAAGCTCATTTTCAATTTTCTCAAAGTTTGCCTGGAAGATGTGAAAAGAAGAAAGAAA
The DNA here is from genome assembly GCA_013400855.1 of Buphagus erythrorhynchus. Taxonomy (NCBI): domain Eukaryota; kingdom Metazoa; phylum Chordata; class Aves; order Passeriformes; family Sturnidae; genus Buphagus; species Buphagus erythrorhynchus. The sequence goes on from VZTT01006586.1 coordinate 19,452, forward strand.
AAGGACTTAAAGCAATTCCATAATTAAGTGCTGTTCAGTCTGTCAACACACAGAGGCAAGTGAGATGCTTCACATCCCCACCCAATTTGCATGGATTTACAGGTGCATCTCCAGCCTGCTGTGGCACAGATCCAGATCTGCCACATCTGCAGGCAACTGCAGACTTCTTACACTCAGCCAGATTTTTATGGACTGGATTGATAGAGCTTCTTCAAATCAATAAAATCGTGATAAACTTTATGATCCACCACCATAAATCATGTGGTTCCAGCAGTTTTTGGTTTTGCAGTGGTGAAATTCCTTTTGAGTACTCTCACTTCTGTATTTGGACAAACATCACCAGCCCAATGTCAGCTGGCAGAGATGCTTGCAGGGGCAGCTGAAGACTGAGCTAATGCCCCCTGCCACTAAATTCTACAAGCATCGACCAACAGAGACAATTTTCCTTGTTTCCATCCAGAATCAAATACTAGTTTAAGTCTTAACACATCATTACCTCCAGGTCAATCATGTCACGCGGAAAAGGCACCTCTGGGTTTTCGCCAGTGTCCATGATAGGAATATTTGCCTTTTTAATCTCCTTCTCCACAAACCCTGCCGAGATAGCATTAAAAGTGTTGATTACAGACATCTCAGTGTCAAACAGTTACCCCAACCTGCACCTGGCCCCAGCAGCAGCCGATTCCTTCACCTCCTATTCCAAGACTGTCTGACTTGGCCAGAGTTATCTTTTGTGGGGGGAATGAATCCCTGGAGGCAGAGAGCCCTGCCTATGCTCTCACCCCTCTGCTCTGTTCCAAAAGCTGCCCTGCCGCTTCAGCCTGCCTTGACTGGGGTTTTTTTTAAGCAAAAGCTGCAGAGTCAGAGCCACATCAACCCCAGCGGGAACGTACGGAGCTTTCGGTCCATCTCCTCGCACCTCCGGACTTCATTGACGAATTTACGGTGGAACACGTTCACGTCGGGGTTCAGCTGCAGGGAGAGACACGGGACTCAGCAAACCGCCGTCCCCGGGGCCGGTGCGGCTGGGCTGGGCCTCACCGGCCCCGCTCCGCGGCGGGCAAGGGGGCGGGGCCGGCCGGGGCTCCCGATCCTGCGGGGCTCCCGGTGCTCCCGATCCCGCCATCGCCCCGGTACCGCGGGCCGCGCACGGAACACTCACGTCGCGGAACTGGACCTTGCCCAGCTCGCCCAGCTCGCTGACACAGCAGTACGCGGCCTCGGACTGCAGAAAGAGCTGGGCCAGGGTCATCTCCTCGCTGCGGAACAGCTCCCCCATGGCGGCGCCGCTCCCGCCGCGACCTCTGCGGAGAAGGGCCGTGAGAACCGGGCCGGGGGCAGGGACCGAGGCCTTCCCGCCTCCGCCGCCCCCTCACAGCTCGGCTGCACCTGGACCCCACCCCAGCCCGGCCTGCCGCGGTGTTCCCACCCCATCCCGTCCCATCCCGTGTCCATCACATCCAGCCCCGTTCCGTTCTGTTCCGTTCCCCGCCATTACCTGCCGCCGCCGCTGTTGTTGTTGTCGCCGCCGCCGCCTGGCCCGAGCCGGCTCCCGTCCCGGCGTCACCGTCCGCGCGGGGCGGTGTCACGCGCACGTCTCCTGGCGACCGAGCACGGCCCCGCCCCGGAAGTGATGGTAGGGCCCCGCGCCGCTGTCGGTGACGTCATGAGTGGCGCCGTGACGCAGCGCTGACGTCACGGGGAGCGTGTCGTAGGCTCGAGGTTGCGGCCTCCCCCCGCTGGCCCGGCCTGGTGTCGGTGGTGCCGGGGGTGCTGGGGGTGCGGCTCTGTGTGCGGCCCGGGGCAGTGACAGCCGAGGCACGGTGTGAGCGAGGAGCAGCCCCAGATCCAGCCCTTGTTCGCACTGGAGGAGATGGACTCCAGACTGAGGCTCCAGAGGGGAGGCTGCAAATTCCCGGCTATTGGCTGTTCCTGGTGTGTCTCCGCAGCAGAAAAGGGGCTGAACTGAAGTTAATCCAGACACAGAAAATGACTCGTGGTGCTCCAGCCCATGGGAATTCCAGCTCAGGGCAACTGCAGTGGGCACAGAGGCACTGAGTGGGGCATTTCAGCTCCTTGAGCCCCAGGAACAGATGGACATCCCTGTCCTGTGGGTTGATCTGGCCTTATCCAGACTGATCTACCAAGGCAGTTTTTTTGTTTTATTATTCCCAAATGGACATCCAAAGGCACAGAGATTCATTGGAGTCACACATGGAATGGATGTCAAAGACTTTAAATATCAGCTTTACTCCACAACTGAACTCTGAAAGCTTCAGGCTTTGATCAAATGCTCAATTAATTAATGAATTAATGTATTACTTCAGTGGAATTTGTATTATGACCCTGATGAGTCTCCACATAAC
>VZTT01006587.1:0-20707 GCA_013400855.1 Buphagus erythrorhynchus
GGAAAAACTGACTAGAAGCAGCTCCCCAGCTCCCCCACCATTTTGAGTGGATTTGGTTAAACCTTAAGGCTAGCCAAATCTCAGCAAAGATCATTCATATCATGAAGAACAGGAAAAGTGTCTTTCACTGGCTGAATCCAGAACAGATGATTACTTTTTGGCAGAATCTAAAGAAAAGAGGAACTTAAATTTCCATTTAATAGCTAAAGCAATCCTGACTCATTTTGAGAGTTTTCTGGCAAGTAAACACAAACTTGTCATTTACAAGAATGGAACAATAAGGGTGATCATTCTACCACTACAGCAGCTGTCTGTCCAGAGCAGTCCATGGAGTTAAATGCTGTATTTTCAATGTTCAGTGGCATGGAAGAGATGCTGGACACGGGTGTGACAATTCAATAGGAAGCAAGACTGATACAACATTTAAGTGTCTGCGAAGCCAAGTAGCTGTACTTTCATGGCATTTATAAGATAAGGAAGTTACCTAAGTCCCAGTATTGCCACAAGCAGTGGTTTTGTATAAACTCAGCAGGATTTCATAAGCTTAGAAATACAGACACTGTTCCTCACAGTTATGTTGTTCCAAGTGCTTTTGTTACTCATTCTCCAGTTTTACAACAAACAGCTGCTAATACCAAGTTTTTCAGACAAGTGCAGAAAACATTAGCAGCTGTGAGCTGCTCCTCAAAGAGAATTTCCTCCTGACTATTTTCAGACAATCAGCTTTGACTGCACCTGGATTACTGCTTTTGTCAATATCAGAAATGCAGTTTCACAACTGAAGCTAAAGGGTCCATTTTACTTGTGATCCCTGCTACTAGATCAGGAATTAAGATTCTCACACATTTGGTAAGAAACTTACTCTCTGTTCTGGTTCAGGGATTCCAGCTGTTTTTGAGCTAAGACTATGAAAAGTTAGAGTAACTTTTGGCAAAGTGTCTAACTTTGAGAAGCCAAAACTCAAAAACCACTGGTTTTAAGGGATCAAACCTTTCCTGCACATCATAATCTGTATGAGCTACCGCATAAAGTAGATGTCCACACAACTCAAGTTCACAGGTTATCTAACAGAACAGTTTCAAGTGCATAGTTAAGTATTACATGAACATAATTTAGCTTTTCCTTAAACATATGCAATCTTGAAATATATCAGTTAGATATAAAAGGTATGCATGGAAATTCTACTTATTTTAATTCTTCAAGCTCATAATAAGCAAATCAAGTTTTGGGGTTCTGTTTGTCTTCTGTTTGGTTTTTCCCCTCAAAAGGAATGTTCCACAATTAAAGTATCTCTGGATCATGAAGATATGCTGCAGAACACAACATCATGCTTTCTGAGATAAATATAAACAATCCAACAGCAAGGTAATTTTCCTGCAACTAGCTATGTTAGCATTCTAAGCATCAACACAAGTATGTCTGACTGAAATGTTTCAATATTGCAATGCTTGATTTTACTGCCACAAAGAAGGACAGAAAAGTTGCCTGCACATCAGGTATTTCAACCACAGGTTCTGATGCACAACAATCAGAGGTAAGAGGCAGAAGAAATGAGAACACTGAAATGGTGAAGACTAACAGCTCTCTTCAAAGATTTGAACATTCCTTGTTTCTAATGAGCCTGTAGAATCTTGAATACTGATTTTTCTCCTTTTGGGACATGGCAGGCATTTCTACCTATGATCTGAAGGGAGAGCAAGGAAAACTGAATCTTTGATAGAACCAGAATAATCTTCATCTGTGCTCCAAACACAGTTCACAAAATAGGCAACGGTCTTCTGCTGATGCCATACCTGCAAAGGGCTGATCAAAACAAATAGAAAAAATATGTTCCACTCTAGGATTTCCTTTCTAGCAAACTGAGCTATAAAACTAATGCATATTTACAAAAACTGAATAAATTTTATCATATACCACCATATATATACAACAGGTGTATTATATTTGGGGACCAAATAAAATTTTTGTTGTCCCAAAAAAACCCTAGATTTTTCCTCAGCTGTGGAAAAAACAAAAAGACCAAGGAAACACATCTTTCATGCATGATATCCCCCACTACTCTCCCAGGCTTGTTTAAGTTAGAAGGATTAGTAAACTTATATAAATGTTGTTTCCTAAACATTTTACCATAATGGCTAAAACTAAAACTCAACAGTTTTTCAAAGTACCCAATACCAGCCAACTCCAATTTTCAGAGCCATGAATTATACACACATCTATGAATAGTTTGGCTAATTCACTTTCTACAACTCCCCATCCCATTAATACCTGCTCTGCAATGAAGTCATAAAACTCCATCATTATGCTACTACACAGAGGTCACAGAACACTCAATGCACAAGATACACACAGCCTTGTACTGTGATCATCCCAGCTACACACAATCTTTTGGCCATCAGCACCTCTTTGACAAGGGTCTGGCCTTATGAACTAACAGCACTAGAAAAAACAAGGGATAAAACAAAAATATGCAGAAACAACCTAGATAAATATCTTATGTACCTATTCAAAATCCAGAATAACCAAAATATCCAGGTGTAAAAAAAGAAAAAAAAATATATAAAATAGCATGTACACTGAAAGTCAACTGAAATATTCCGACAAATCTGTCAGATAGTCAAGCTTTACTACTGCAGCTATTCAAAATAACACATCTATCTTTGAATAGTTATGGGAAATGCAAACTAATGAAAAAAGAACCATTTCATATATGTAGCATGTGTTTACATTTGTTTCTTAAAGTTTTCTTAATGTCCTTCTGATGAAGGGCTTTTTCTTGCATTTTTGAAACACCTTCTAGCGGCAGACAAGCACAGAGTTATCTTTACCAATGTCATTTTAAAAACAAATGGGCAACTGATAGAAAAAAGGCAATCTGACTGAAGTCATAAAAAATGGCTAATGGATTGGTCAGGCTAGTACTGTGGTTTAGGAAAAGAACTACTGCCTTATCTTAATTTTGTTATGTTGTCAGGATATCTTTTGGTATAATTTTGAACAGGAACTCCTCCAGTAAGAAACAATCTAAGAGCTATTCACTATCTACACCTACCCAGCATTAAAAAGAAATACAGGCTGAAGACTTATAGTTCCAAAAACAGTGGTACAAAACCCTGAAATCAGTCCATGAGTTCTCATCTTTTTCCACCAAAGCACACAATAGAGTTCATAATTTAAAGAAAGAAATTGGAGATAAATGAAAAGAATGATGATGCGAGCTTGGAGAGTTATTCCTACAGCAATGCAGCTGTGTGACTGACCACAACTCCACACACCAGATTTCACACCTAACAAAAATCCAGTTTCGAACCTGTCCTACTCTTGTTCACTATCAGCTCAAAGACTTCACTGACACAAGCAACTCTGACAGATTTAGCCCACCATACATCCAAGCATGAAACAGAAGGAAAACTATATGCAGATATTCTAAGAAAATAAATGCTGCTTTTCCTACTTTTTAAGTGAAAACCAGCAATAATTAGATTGCTAAGAAGGTTAGCTAAAAAAAAAAAAAAAACAAAAAAACAACCACAAAAGCAAAGGAATTCTTTACATCAGCAAGAACATTTGGCAAGACATGAAAAATACAACTGTACACTTCTACTCGATCAATGGGGAACAAGAAGACTCAATCCTGTGAGGAAAAAAAGGGCTGGAGAAAGTAAAGCCACTGACTCAAATAAGAATCAATGCTATTAAAGTGATCAGCAAACAGGTAACAGAATACTATTAATCTGCCTTAATAGCAAAGAGGTGGGGAGATGCCCCTCATTTCCAAAAAAAAAAAAAGAAAGAAGAGGGCACACCAACACTTGAGAAAGACAGTTTTGTTGTTTGCTGCTAATGCTCCAGGAAGAATAAAATGCCACTAAGAAAATATCAGAGCAGGTTCTTCAGTGCCCCAACAATACAATCTGATGGTAGCAAAGGAGTACAGATAATTGAGTTATGTCTCACCTTTACAGACTGAGAATGTGGTGGCATTTTAGACAATCATTAGCCAATCAACAGCCAAAGGTTCCATCACACAGCATTTGTAAAAGCCTCATCTCTACACACACCCTTACAGAACGGTGCATAATTATTTAATGCCTTTACTTGTTTTGTGCTTAAACCAGGGTGCTGTTATTGTGATGCTTCAAACAAACACAAGTCAGACTTGGTAGTTAAGTCTATGTAACTCCTTCAGGAAATCAGAAATGGTGTTACTATCAAAGTAAAGAGTAAATTCATTTTATTCAAAGTACAGGTGAATTATGTAGACCCAGAAGACAAAACAGTACTTTTACCAACTGTATCCGAAAACAAAAAGTTGAATTCTTTCACCATCTGTGGCTCCCATGTAATTCAAATGTTAATTTCATACTTAGCACACATTTACCTTTAGGTACACCTGATGTTTCACGTTACATGCTGCAGAAAGCAGAGCTGTGAGATTCCCTCATCTTTTTCTTGGAATATTTCAAGCAAATTACTATTACAAATCTACCAATAAGTTAGATAAGCACTTGAAGCCGTGTGAAATCAACTACTGAACTTGCATGAGTCCGGATTTATGATTACAATCTGCATACACATTTAATATGGAAAAAGTTTACCTTCCTATGCTTTGCACCACGATAGTGTGACTGAAGATTTATGGCACACATACAGGAAATTTTACAAACCTGAAAGAGAAAAATTGAAAGCACATCTTCAGTTATGCTGCGAATATTCTGCCGTTGGGGAATTATAAATATGAAATACATCTGTTCCTACAGTGTAATCGTGTAATTCTCAAGGTCTTCTTTGGCTCAAACAGTACCGTTTGCATGGCTCTTAGGAGAGCAGCTTACTACCAAAATGTCCAGAAATAGTACGCAAACCTGTTCAAACAATACTTAAACACGTGTTTAAATAAATTAGGTGGTAAGAAGTTTTTAAGAGCCTCCTTCTCCTCTGCTACCAGCACTTTCTGAAGTCTTAGTTTTCTAAAGTTCTCCAAGTTGGAAAGTCAGCAAAAAGGGATGATCGTGCAGTGACTAGAAAGGAACAGAGGCAAAATTACTCCCTAGAATAGCTGTAACTCTGTTCATTGTTCATTTTCACCTACGTTAAAGGGATCACAAAAACAATGGAGGAAGACACACGCATTTCATTAAGATCCACAGACACGGAGATACCATTGCAATAATTAAGAGAAAACAATACAGATGTACAAATACGTCTTACTAGCTTCAGCTTTTAAAAAAGCAACGATTAATGCATGCTAATATTGTCTATTTCCTTTACGTACTGTCCCAGAACTTAAATGAGCCAGAAAAACATTCTGTGCTACAAAAACACTACAGGACTGACAAATATAACGCGTTCTGACGTGGAGTTGCAGCTTTTGGAGACAAATGAGCCTTTGGGGCCGCCCATCAGAAACACCCAGCAGAGACTGGAAAGGCTGCAATTAAGAACCATTCACCGCACCCGTGACTGCTCAAGAGCAACCCGAATTCACCGAACCCTGAGACCAGCAGCTCTTCCAGGGACCGGGCACGTTATTCCCCACATTACAGCCCCCTCGCTCCCGGATCTACCCGCCACGCCTGGCGCAGCTCCCCACGGCCGGGAGCGTGGTCCCCAATCCCCGCACACCTTCCAGCGCCTGCCGGGGCTGAAAACACACCAAAGACACCCACTCACTTCGCAGTAGAACTGCTTCTTCCCAGGATTCGCATTGCCACCTTCTGCCTTAACTTCCTCAGGCACGGCGCTCATCCTGCACGGCCGGGGAAAAAAATAAGAACAGAAAGAAAACTAAAACCAACTCTTGCTCACACGGTGCTTTACAGCGACCAGGTGGGAGCGGGGACCACGCCTCGGGCGGCCGAGCTGGGTTATTATTTGCTATTTAAGCGCTATTGTTTTATTCTGCGGATCAATCCACATCTTCCACCGCCGGCACAGCCTCAGAACATCCGGGCCCTCTCACCCGCCTCTCTCCGCACAGCCTTCGTCACTTCCGGCGCTGCCACCGCCACGCCCCCAGGCCGGCGGCCATTGGCGAGCAGCCGCTTGCCTCGGCCAATGAGGAGCCAGCGTCGCGCCGCGCGCCCGGCAGCAGGCCACGCCCCCAGGCCTGGCCTGGCTCCACCTGCACCAAGGGAGGAACCCGGGAGCGGCCAGGCAGGGAGGGTGGCAGGGAGGCGGGGAGCCGGCTAATATGGATGGTGGGCCAGTTCAGGAGGAACCCCGGGAGGAGTTCAAGGAGAGGATGCTGGTTCCAGTTCAGGAGGGATACTGTAACCAGTTCGGACCAGGGTGGGCGCCTGGACCTGTTTAGGATGGATACTGGGACCAGTTCAGGCTGGGGGTGGGTACTGGGACCAATCCAGAGCAAATACTGGGAGGGAGCCAAGGTGGGCAGATGCTCGAACAAGTCCAGAGGGGATACTGGAACCAGTTGAGGACAGGGAGTGCTGGGCCCACTGCAAGGGGGTTACTGGGCCCAGTATAGGGAAGGGGCAAGAAGCACACACAGCAGCAGCAGTTTTAATTTAAATGCAAATATTTTATTTTAAAATGTCTCTGCTTTATGCTTCTGCTTCGTAATAAATGTAAAATATAATTTAAGAAGTACGCTTGAAAGTTCCTTCTAAAAGCAGGCTGAGGAGGCAGTACAAAACACAACAGAAAAGTGCACCGGGTTTAAGCAACATGCCAGAACATCAAATCCACAGGTCACTGCCTGGTTTGAACCAGCCACAATATCTTTTACAGGTATATTAGTGATATACCGTGACACCTATGATACTCCTATGCACGAAGCAGCACAGCCAGTGGTGCTGGTTGGGTTACACATTACCAGAGGTGATCCCACAGGATTCCCTGGGTTGACTTCCCTGGGGCTGGAGCTGTACCTGTCTGCTGCTTCATCTCCCCGGATGGGCAGCATCTGTGCCTCAGTCACATGCCCCAGTGCAGGCATTTATCTCCATCATTTAGAACATTTTGAAATAGTGCTGGGGTGGTTGCAGTGTTCTCTCCAGAAATATGCCCGCCCCAAAAAAGTTTTGGGGGATCATGGGATGCCAAATAAGCCAAAACTCTTGGCAGAACTCCATGCACCTGTTTGTTAATCATAGAACCATAGAATGGTTTGAGTTGGAAGGGATCTTAAAGATTATCCAGCTCCAATCCCCCTGCCGTGGACAGGGACACCTTCCTCTAGACCAGATTGCTAAGAGTTAGTCTTGTCCTCCACTGTGTTTCTTCAGGAGAAGAAGGAATGGCACTTTTAATACAGGATTGTAAGTGGAGTGTGATGGCAGATTATACCCCTTTGGTGATGATGTTAATTGATACCTGGACACTTCTGTAACAGTCAGTCTTTTACATGGAGTTACATTAAAATGCTTGATCTTTATTTGTGGTTCTAATCTCAAAATCTGAAATGGACTAATTGAAAACACTGCACTGTACATGTCATGTAATGTTTCCATACCCTTCTTAATTAAAAAAAAAAAATTGCAAATTAAAAGTGCAGTTGAACAGTTAAATAATAAACCCATGTAGAAAAAAATGAGAGAAGAAAAAAGGTGAAAATTAGTTGCTTGATTTTTGAAAGGGAGACAATGTCTAATGAAAAAAGGATTTAGCATTGTATACATACTTTGCAGCACTAAACTGTTGGTGGTAGCTGGGGGCTTCTTGGCAGTACAGATTCCTGAAGAAAGGATGTTTCACCAGCAGAGTGACCTCTTTTCTGGTTTTGGGGGTACAGTTGTTATTAGTGCGTACCTCCATCTTATTTAGGAGGGGGGAGAAATGTGGGATTGCACTTCTGCCTAACACTGTTCTTTTGACAAAAGTTTTAAAGTATGCCTGAATTGGAAATAAAGCTACAGACACAGAAAACAGAAAGGACAGAGACCAAAATTTACCATCCTATGCAATCAAAAAGGTGGAAAAGCTAAAGGAGGAAAAGGGAACTGACTTTAACATTAAGGAAGAAAGTGTTCTTTGGTTTTGTTAAGAAGGAGTTCAGGGGGGAGAGGGTGTGAGGAAGAACCCTTTCAGAAGAGGGAAGTTTGTTGACCATGCAGAGGAAGAATCTTCTTAGCTATGGTGAGAGTGGAAACAAAACTGAACACTGTTACTGAGAACTGAGATAACTTTTGCCTTTTTGAAGTTCTTTCTAGACAGAAAAATTAAAAAAAAAAAAAACCTACAACACTTGATGCCTGCCTCTCCTTATTTCACGTTTTGAATCAACACAACGAGGATACACATGGTCCAAAACCCTAAAAAAAAAAAAAAAAGAACAAAAAAAGCCAAGAAAGAGCTTCAGAAGGGAGAGCTCACACCCCCTTGTGGTGCAAAACGAAGAGCTCTAGACCAGAAAATAATTATATTTTTAAAAAATACAATTAATAAGACTAGCCAAGCAGCTGATGTTCTTTCTATTGCCTTCTACCACATCTTTCTTTACCATAATTCTACCAGTACAAATGTGAAACCGGAGCTGACCCTGGAGCCCTGTTGCATCAAGGAAATCTTGAAAAACTTCAGACTGCATAGTTAGAGCATCAGCTGCACAATTACCAGCAGCAAGAGAGTTAATGCACACACAGAATTTGCCAGAGTTTGGAAAACTAGCCCCAGGAAAGGAACAGGAGCACTTCATGCCTCCTAGAATGATGTTTTCAGTCTGATTGAGTAATGCATCTTAGCACTGAAATTACTCAATCCTTGTTTTCAAGAAATTACTTTTAACCTGAAAAATTACAAAACCAGTTCTATAGGGGAAAAAAAGTGATTTCAGACCACAGAATTTTTAACAGTGAATGAAGAATTAATGCTGTAGTCACAGAATAATTACACCTTGATGGCAATATATCTCTCCCCAAAATTTGTAGTAAAAATTTTTTTTTTACTTTCCTTCTAAACATCCACTCAAACAACATCTTTGCCTAAGCACAACCAAATGCTTGGATCTCCAGACGTTTGGGTTGTTTTTTTAAAAAGTACTTTGTGTGTTTAGAATATATTTCAGCCTGTCCCTGATGACTTTGTTCAGAGGCATTTCTGATAGCACGATAGGGAAATGGATTCATAGTGACAAGAACATGCCAGATGTCACTGAAACATGAGAAAGATCTGTTTGTCAGGGTAGTAGTGCCTATGAACATAAGCTACCCCAGTGCAGCCCTGGTATGAATCTCCTTCAGCTGGATAAAAGCCTTGTGACTACATCCTGAGGGTGGCCACCTGCACAATCTCTTGCTCTATACATGTTACAGACGCCTGTTTCAGTTGTGACACACAGTTTCTCATAGGAGTTGGCAAGATTTAAAAGAAGAAACTCCAAGGAAAGAAACTCCTGTTCTAGTGACAAATTTTCTACAGTCTAGTTAAAGTTTAGGATTTTTGTCTCAGTATGATCAGAAAAATATTTCCATTTTAAATGTTTACACCCTAAGAGGGTAGAGAGAAAGAGAGAAAACGAGCAGATTGGGAAGACAAGAAAAAATAGAACGGGTCTACACCTCTGTCATTCTGAGGTTGGTTTTCTTGGTTAAGTGACACTCAAATGAAAGAAAATAATTATGTTAATTTTTTTACCACTCCCTAAGGCAATATATGTACATAGGTAGGGGAAATTATGCCTTTTAACTATTTTAATTAAAATTTAACACCTTTTTAAGACAAACTACTGGGTTTCCTGAATAACTACAGCGGATGAGGCTGTCCTATTTAAGTTCCAGTATGGCTTCAACACTAAGAGTTAAGAAAAGCTTCTAGGCCAAAGAAGCTGATCTTATCCCACAGAATATTCCTTGCCTCAGGCTTGTTGCCTTTTAAGTATTTTAAGCACTAGGAATTTCCGGAAGAATTGCACATGCCCTTGTCGATCTCAATACCACATCAAAGGATCAGCACCTAAAGTCTTACTGAACTGACTGATGCTCAAATGTCAGACTTTCCTATACCACCCAGAGCAGACTCAGATGTAAGAACTTTAAGAATACATGACTGTTCCAATGAAGGGAGGGTAAACCACAGATTTAAACTTTGCATTAATATGTTACAATCAAAGAGTAGGAAGTTAGTCTTTCCTACAGTGAATTTATGACTAAAACAAACTTACCACTCACACAGCGCTGCCCTCACTCAGAATCTTTGAAACAAAACTTTACTTTGGTATCCAAAGACTTTAAAATCAGTGTAAATCATTTATAGTGTTACCTACAGTGGAGGTCTGCCCCAGTTTCAGTCACCATGTAAGTGCAGGAAAATCCACTCTTTTTGCTGTTCAAGCTTACCCCTAGCTCAAATAATGTTGTTTCTCAGTAAAAGTAGTAGCTTTCAATGGTGTTGGACTAGCATTTTGTATGGTGCTCAACAGCTGTCCACTGGCAGCTGAAATCAGGTCACATTTTCAGTAAATTAAAGACCTTGATCACCAGCTTTAGCACTGATAATAATCTCTCCTATCTGTAGACCAAGTAATATCCCATGGGGAGACACCTTCTCACAGCTTTTAGAGCTCCTCACCTTCCATACCAAAATATACCCTCCCCAAAAATCAGGGGATTCATGAGTCCATTCTGTCTCAACCTCTGGAGAGTTTATGGCTGAGGAAGTTTGAATGCTATTATCAGTCAGGCATTTCTTTCAGCCTGAATGCTCCAAGTTCCTATTAGGCAACAATTTGACTAGGCATTTCTTCTACAAGAATAATTTTTTATTGTTTCTACAATAAATGCATTGGGAGGTTCCTAAAATAGACTTTCGGGTTGTGCTGCAGGGATACAAATACCAGTTCATTAAGGCTAAAAGCTAAACACCAGTGATTGAAAATGTCTTAAACCCTACTTCTCAGTGCTAGTTTTTAGAAAAATACCAAAGCAGCAACAACCACTAAGAAAATGTAACCATTTTAAAGAACTGCTCTGTCTTTCATCCCATTTGCTGGTCAGTGCCAGGGGGTCATTAATATCTGCATACAAAAAAAGTTTTATAAGATTAAATCAGTGGTAATTTAACAGGGTACAATGCAATGTTAGATTTCAGTCCCGACTCAATCCAGGGCACATGTCATGGGGAGAGGACGAAGGCAGATCTGTGCCTTAAACACATATGGCAAGAGATTATTTTAAGCATTTATTTCCTCCTTTCTTTCCAAGTACTTAAAAGGAACTGGTCTTTGTTTGCAACCAACAATGGTTAGCAATTGTCCAGAAAGAAACATGCTGATCTCTTCATAAGCCCAGTTATTGGGAGATTGCTGTACTGCATGTGTGATAATTTAGACTAGAAGAAATTCTACTGATACCATGTTTATTCATGTGAGACCTGAAATAAGAACTCAGCCACAAAAAGTGGGCCAAAATCAAATGTGATGCACAGGATAAGTGTGTTTTTCTTGGCTTCAGACTTTATGGAATAATAGAGAAACAAACATGACTGCATTTACACAGCAGGGAGTCAGAAGGTGATGCCTCACTTTCGAGTCACACATTTATCCATCCACCTAGAAGCCCATTACATCTCACGTGTCAGATTACATTCCCTTACATGCAGAAGCTTCATCTACCTCTATAATATCGATCAAGATGTGTAAAATGTGTCTAGGTTTGTTGGAAACATGAGAAAAATAATTCTAACTGATATGTGCGAGGAAAGCCTGAGAGCAGATAGAGTTATGTCAACAAAAAAAGAATGAATTTTGCGATTAGAGAATTTCTGTTGTTAGTATAAATTGCTTCTACACTGAAGAGAGAAACCTGGCTGGTATAGTTCTCCCACTGCAGTCACAGCAGGTAATATTTCTAAGCACAGACAAGGCTTCTAGTGGCATAGTCCTCTACAGAGTTGCACTTGGTGTAACCACTCCCATTGTGCAAAATGCAGCATGTCCAGATGAAGATAACAGTGTTTTACAGTCACATGTCATCAATGAAAGTGATGTGACAAAGTGCAAGGCAGTGTGAAACCAAGCCCAGGTACTCTCATCAGGGGGGTGTGACAGTGATTCCAAGGGTGGAATTAAACAAACAGCTTTTCAAAGATCATGCAAGTGTGTCCTCCACTTGCCTCCAGCTATCTATTCCCACACTACCATGTCTCCCCATCATCTCGTTTCTGCCAGGCAGCTGCACAAGGAGCTGGACTGGGGAATATTACAGGGTTTATAGCACAACCCTACAAGCAGCTCTGAGGCACACAGTAAAGTGTCTGGCACCGGCACATGAGCAGTGACACTGCTGCATGCCAGGCAAAGGACTGTGACAGCAACTCTGTGAGAGTCTAAACAACTGCTGCTTGTAATTATGTAGATAGTGAATCAGTGAGGCAGAAATTGTGTAGCAACACTGATTTATGGCAGCCTCATTGTGCATAAGGAACAAGTTTGCTTGCCCACAAGTATTTTTGCAGCTTGGCTTGAATTTTTGTGATGTGGACAGTGGTGTGCTGGAGAGCAGTGTAAATTCCACCATTGTGGTCTCACTTCAAAACAGGGTCTGATATTGCATTGCAGCCACTGGCAGGAGTATTAAAGCAAGGATATCAAGACTGTCTCAAACAAGAGGCAGCACAGGGCCAACAGGGAGCTGATGTACCTCGGGCACAAAAAAGGAAACATTCTCATCACTTGGATATGGTCAACTGGACTACGACAGATTTAACCCAAGATAGAGTAAGATGTTGTTACCCCTCTTTATTGTCCAGAGTGCAGCATTTCATACCACAGTTCATAAGCACTAGCATGCAGAGAATGTATATCTTTACACCTGCCAACTCTAATGTCCAGGCAGTAAATTCTATCAGAAAAGATGGTCAGTCTTCTTGGAGAAGAGCAGCCTCCCAGGCGCAGAACCATTGCACTACCTGAAAACTTCACTTATCTCACATATTTAAAGCATTTGGGAGAATTTTATGCCACTCATCTGGCATGGCAGATTTACATGGCATGTAAAGCCATGCCCTTCATGACTAATAGATGAAGGAAAACATTATAATTATTTATAACGTTTGAAAAAAAAAAAAACCATTCATTACAGGGCTTCTTTCAAAAAGCACATATACATACATCTAAGCTTTTTTAAAAATCATGTGGTTGTTATATAGGTGAAGTTGATATAAAGTGGAAATAGTGCAATTTTAAAACAAAAGTTAGTGCAGGAGTCAAACTACAGCAATAACAAAACCCAAAATATAACTTTATTTTTTTTGTTGTTGTGGAAATCCATTACTGTCTGGGTTCAAAGAAAAGTATACACTCTGTTTTCAAAAGCACTAAAGTGCACTGAAGTGCTTTTGATAGGTGTACATCTACCTCTCAGTGAGATTAAAGGTTTCTTTTGGGATTGAAACTAGGATGTTTTTGAAAATAATCTTAGTGTGGGATTTGGTTTTGATGTAAGGTGACGATATCTAACAAGCTGCTATCAGTCAAAGAAATACTAACAAGTGAAAAAAGGGCATTTCCCTTGTTGATGTTACAAGTAACAGCAAGGAAAATAATCAGAAAATACTTTGTTCTCACGTATACTTAACAGCATTATGTAACTCATTTATAGAAGTGGATTATATCCCATTGTTCAGTCTTTCAGCAGCAACATGAAAGGCTGATAGCAATGAAATGGAAAAATATGGATTCTAAAACAATAATATTATCAAGAAACTTAGGAGTAACTTCAGTGTGAAGTAAAATAATTTCTAATGCATTTATGCAAGTCATTGTTTTTTACTAATGCAGTCCTTTTAAATTAAAAAGTTGTGTTGGGAAACCTTTTCCTGTTGCTGTTAATTTAATGCTGGGGTGAAGGAATAGCTGATCCTTCTTATAAGAGTAGAAAAATAATTATAAAGCAAAAACTCCTATGGCACTCTGCCACACTGAAGACCATAAACATTTTTGATTTGCACAGAGGCATCACATCAGCTTGAGAAAAACAAACAGAACAAAGGAAGCAGAAATTGCTAGACCTTGCTAATGAACTGTAGACAAGAGAGGAAAGGTGATAAAGAAAAATGATCAGGTATACCTGTGCAGCAAGTAATGATTATTTTTCTATGCCTGAGGTTTTATCATTCTTTCCTCTTTCCAAAGATCACTAAAAAAAGGGCAGTAGCAGGGGACAGAATGTGTGTGCCTGTGTCTATTTCTTTTCACACACAGATACACACACACACACACACACACACACACACTCTCAAAATCTTTCCACTGGCTTTTGATTTTAGTAAGTCATTTAAATCAACTGGAAGAGAATCTACAACTTCTTGCTTTTAACATTATAAATATTTCAAATGTTATAAAATCTATTGCAAAAATGTACATTCAGTGGTTTTATGAGGCACAGGACCTGCTAATGTATTTTCAGGGAAGCTCACGTGTACTCTGTTCTGTCCACTGTTGGACAATGGTGGAGAATCCAGGGGCTCACGCTTAATTGCTTGAACCAAGCAGGGGTTTTTAAATTCACATGGCATTTTGAACACCTCATTAATCTGCTCTTTCTCCTCCCCTGGGCTGGGGCTGTAGAAGTGGCTGTAGCAAGCCATGTGTGGCAGGTCAGGCATGCTTTCCAAACACACGGAGGAGTTCTGAGGGCAAAATGGGGCCATCTCCTTGTTCCGTGAGCCCTTGCATGCTCTGTTCAAGTTCAGGTTGTTGGGGTGATTTGCTATGATGCACTGCCAGTTGTGGGGTGTGTAAAGGCAGTGCCTTGGCTTCTGGCAAGGCAAGGCTGGCTCGCAGAGGTCCGGTTCTGTTTTGAGGTGCATTCTGCTGGGGTAGCTGGACACCTGCTTTCTCACCGAGCCGCTCTCATCCAGCCAGGCTCGGCTCTGCGGAAGCAGGTAGTTATCAGCAATGTTTTCAGAATCAGAGTCATACTCCGTTTTGATGGGCATCTCCAAGGGGATGGCTGTGTCATAGAGAGACTCTGAGGATATCAATGGTCTCTGCAGCTTCAGATGGTCTGTCCCATAGCTCTCTGCACAGCGCTGTGGGAGCCCCGAGTAAGACTGGCCGTTTTCTGCACTCCCCCAGTGGGAAGGACAAGTTGATGCCAAATTTAAGAAATTTTGGTCTCTGTTGTAGAATGATCCAGCTCTCCTGTTTGGACACGTGTTCATTCTCTGGCTCATAGAACAAGAACTCGAGTTTCTTAAAGTCCAGCTACTGTTTGTGGTGCAGTTGTTTTGCATGCCCAAAATGGATGTGTTAGAACTGAGAGGTTCCTCTTGCGTAAAACACTCACCATTAGTATGAGGCTCAAACTTCACTTTTACATTATCTTGTTCATTCTTCACTGCTGCCCAGTTAAGATGCTTCCACTGGCCCAGAGTTTCAATGGCACTGTTATAGGAAAGCCCCTCCAGGTTTCCTTTCAAACTGGCAAAACCACTTAGTATCTTCAGTTGTTCATCTTCTTCCCTTTCAATAACAGTAGAAAAAAGAAGTCAGTCAATCAGAGGTTTCTAAATGGTTGTTTTCTGGGATACAGAGTGGCTCAACATGCGTTACAAGCCATACATTTTCCTCAATACGAGACTCTCACACTCTTGTGCACTCTCTCTGCATTTGCTTGAGAGAACAAAAGAGTGTCCCTGCATCTGGGTGTCAATGTGTGTGCACAGCTAACTTTCTGAGGCATTGCTTCATTTGAATTCATGCATTGCTCTTCCATTTCAGGCACACAGTTCAATAAAGACCTAAATATTTTAGTACAATACAGTAATTCCCTTACGCTTTTGTTCTTCCCTTAAAATATATCTAAATAATCTTTGTGTGTAGAAAATTCTAGAGATAAAATACAAGTAGTATCTTAAATGACATATATTTTGTTAACTAGGAGTTATTTGGACACATAAGAGCCTTCTGATCAGAGTGATTTGAAGGAGAACTGTGGGGGTCTTACATTGTGAGAACACAGCTGAGAGGAAATAAAATGCCCAAATTAAATAACCAAATAGTCACAGATGTTCATATTGGCTGTAGGTTTGTTTCATATGTCTAACTTAATTTATGTTGCCTTTTGTTTTCTAAGATGGCCAGTGAATTAATTTTCCATGACCTCCAGCTGAAGTACTGAACATTAAAGAAGAACACTGGCAGAGAGTATTGCCTGAGCACTTCCATGCCCAAAGCAGCTGTTTTTCAGAACTGGGGTCCAAATCCTAAGATTTAGGTCTTGAATTCACTAATTTGCTGATTCCCAGCTCTGCGGGATCAAGTGCTATGAAACCAGCTCATCCCTCTCCAAACAAGAAGTAGACATCTCAATAGGAAACTGTAAATGAAAACCTGAAGAGCTACTAAGGGGTTTAGAAGGCTTTTTCTTAGTTCACAATGGAACTTTTTCCTTGGTTATCGAATCACTGCAAGAAAAGGATTTTCCAGTAGAGGGAGTCCCTGTTGTTACAAAGAGAGAACATCCCACTGTAGTAATGTACACCATGAAAGAAGGATATTTTCTCTCTCTCTCTTTTATTTTTTTTTATGAGGCATTAAATATTTTCAGTCCTCTGCTAAATATTCTTATTTTTATTATTGACAGTATTGAGATGGTCTGATACAAGTTTGCTGCAGAGCACACTTCTCAGAAAATGGTCAAATTGGGAAGCACAAGGGCTAAACAAAATGCAATAGTCAAAAGAAGTCAAACCCCCAAATGAGGGATTTTACAGTGAAATAGTATCCAGTGAAAATTCTCTAAAAGAATCTATGTTTCCTGGAAGACAGCATGCGTTTTAACAACAGAAAAAAAAAAAGTAGCAAATACAAAGGCTGTTGCAGACTGAGACAGTACTGAATATAATCACCAAGGTCAACTCTTGTAATACTTCAGTCTGTGGGAACTATCAAGCACAAAGGAAAGATTTTAATTACTCTGAAAGCAAAAATGTAACTAAATAAACATGCTTAATCACACAAAACCAGTTTGGAAGTAGAGAAACTAATAAAATAAACAGCCTCTTTTAATCTGCTTCTTAATAGAAATTCATTCCATGACACAGCAAGATGATGTTTGTGCCATCCCAGCAAAGTTAAAAAGTTCCAGCATCCTCAGGTGGGAGGTCCCCTGCTATTCATGTGGATCTTGGGAGATATGCTGCCTGCAAGGAATATCAACTCTGGAAGTGCAAAGACTTTTTTCATTTATTTCTTCCACCTGCAAGGCATTCTGAAGGAAAAAATCTGGGATAACAGGCACATTTCTAACACTTGGCCAGATGGTGGCTGCATAAAACCCTTGCATAAAACCCTGAGTGCACTCTCTTATCTCTTCCCTCAGACCAGTTTGAAGAGGTGCTTCAACAAGGCCCACAGGAACTGGAACAGACAGTCCCATGGGGGAAGGATGAAAAGCTCGTTTGGGAGGAAAGGGTAAAACTCATCCAAGAACTCTCTGAATGCAAATCTGTGAGATTCACACTCCTTGACTGAGCCTACAGGCAGCTGCATGTATCTGTCTACAAGCATACAATGAATATGAGTACCCTTCTTTAGATTATGTTGCACATACGCAGCTAAAAACATGAGCTCAACTGTTTTACATGAAGGAAGTCAGATATTAATAATCAAGTATTTTCTTCCTGTGTTAGTGCATATGTATTCTCAACTTCAGAAGAAGAAAAGGCTGAAGACAGAAAATAAATATTGTTTAGGATTGTAACAGCCATTTCATATGTTCCAAGACAGAAATAGATTTTCATATCATAAGGAAACTAAATTTTTCTCATTCGGCTCTTCTCTTAGGTCACTACAGCCCTTTGAAAGATTTCATACAAAAAGAACACATCCATTTTCCTATTATTTTTTTTCTTTTTGGTACTGGAAAATATACTTACTTTAACATCTGTTGTTGGGCAAGGACATATTCTGAACAACCACTTCGATACAGAAGCTGAGTGTTAGCTTGAACCCAGACCCAGTGATCTTCATTTGTTTGTACTTTGACTAGAGAAATGCCATTTTCTCCATTATTCTTTGCTATATATTTTAAAAGAAAACAGATTTTAATACAAGCAGTATTAAGTATTTTGCTCCTAAATTGCAAATGTTCAAAGATTTCTTTATTGCCCGAGAAGTGTCAGCATAGGAAAGTACAAGGTAAAATATGTCAGAAAAGGAAGCAAATTACATCTTAAAACCAGAATTTGAAAAGCCTAGTAAGAAGAGACTTAAACTGTAACCAAGGATTTTTCAGTATTACTCATTCCTTCTAATATTTTCTTCTCAGTAGTAGTAGTACTATATCCACAAAAAAATGTTCATGAAAAATGGAGCTATAAGGGAGGAATGGTTTTAAAGACATTAAAGATTTCCAGCAGATACGACAGAAGGATGAATACAAGTCCGCTCAAGATGAAGTTGCCCAGTGGGGTAGATTTACCATCAAAATTTTATCTGTTGTAAAATCTGAAATAGAGCCTAGACTCTCATAATTTTCCACAGCCAAGCTCTGGAAAAGCATGAGTCAAAGCTGTGGACACATAATGAGTTTTAAAGACAATGCATTCTAATTTTCCTCTGTTTTCTAATCTTTGGGGAAAACTAACATTTGTAACATATCATCCAGTTTTCCTCAAAGAGGGATAGATATTGTTATTAATTAATAGGATTTTCACATAAACTTACGAAATTCAGTGCTGCCACTTTTAGGCAAGCATATGTTGCGTATTCTTTTACTACCATTTATTTACCATTTACCATGATTGTTTATTTCTCTGTAAATTTTCTGCCCTCTCTGATATCACAGACTGATTCAGTATTATCTCTTGAGGTGAACAATTTTTTTGTATTTTTTCAAAGAGGAGGTGTTAGGGAGAAGAAGAATAAAGAGAGCATTGGGACCAAAACCTGTAAAACCTATCAGGAGAAAATAAAAGACGGGGTTCTTTTTCCACAAACTATATATAATCTAGAAGTATTTAGCAGTACCTTTGATTTGGTTTTCAGCAATCTGTAATGCATTAGTGAAGGCAGGACCTTCATGGTGATTGTTTCTTCCATATAATTCTGTTGCTTCACACAGTCCCGAAGTGCCTTTTGAACTGGAGCTGTAGAGGGCAGAAAATGTAGAAAAGTCCTTGTCAGTGAATGACAATAGTAGAATCACAGACTCCAAAAGATATGATCTTCAAGCTGGTGACCAGCAAAGGCATATGGTTTAAGCATGTAGTAACTAACACTAAATAATTGTCTTTTTCCTGCATCATTTCGTTGCTCAAACTGGTGTGTGACTGGAGGTCCTGTATTCAATTAAGAGGAATAGTTGTGTTTAGGAATATTCTGCTCATGACTTACTATATCTGGAAAAATAAATTTCATCTGGAATTGAGACAAATACTGTGAATATTCAGCTCTTCCTATTCAAGTTACGTTCGAGGTACGTACATCACAGTGACCAGCAATGCATTTAAGCATTAGCATGACTTCAATTTGTAATAAGCACCATATGAATTGAATGTATTTCTTCCAATCTTTAGTTTAAAGTGCTTGAATCAGGGCTTGAAAAGGGTGCAATGTCTGTAGCACTGCGTTACAAATGCTTCCCTGCATTAAGAGCATCATGGAAAAAAAATAAGACTGTGTAAATCTGCCCACCATCCTTGGCTACCATGCTTCAGGCCTGAACCAAAGGAAACACTGAAGATAAGTGATTGCTTCATTCTTGTGAAGGTCTTGGCCACTGTCCAGCCAGGCAGTAAAAGCACCTCTCTATCAGGAACTCAGTTCTGATCATCAGTTAATTTCACTTGGGCTGCTGGAAAAACTAGCAAGCAGAAATTACTTTCCAAATCTATTCCAAAAGCCTGCATAGTCCATCATACCAGACTTCCAGCAATTTAGTTCTTCTCAAAAGGATGTATGTGCTAGAACCACATTATACATCTGGATAGTGAGTCCACACATACACAAGCATAATCTAATTAAAAGCCGAATTATGATACTGTCAGTCATACTGATGAGCATTTTGCTTCACAGCAATATAACTCATTACTGTAAGGTTGTATTTAAGCAAATAAGGGAAAATCTGATCCTAGCCCCAAAGATCAACAAATTCTGTCATAGAAGAGTAACAAAAATAAGTTTTAGGAAGATGAGTCTGAACACAATCTGTCCTGATCTTTTGTGATTGCTACCAAATGATCACCTCCAAGCCAGTTAGTGCAATTGTAAACTCACGTGTTCATAAAACTTCTGTTGAAAGATAAATGCATACACCAAGTACAACTCGTTAGACTCTTTGTGAACACCATCCCCACACACACACACGTTCAGCTTTCTGAAGTTTTCCTTTTCCTTTTTTACTGAAATGCCCCAGTTGAATTGTGTCAACAGAAGATACTGAAATTAGAAACCTTGCAGTAAAAATACTTTTTCTTTTCCACTTTTACAGCTAGTAAACTGGCTTACTGTGTTGGCAACTTCTGAAGGTTAGAAAGATATCCTAATGTTCCATTTCTAATATAAAATTTTATATATTGAAATATAATATTTAACATGTATTATAGATAATGCACAATATATTGCATCATCTTGCACTCTATTATGTTATATTACAGTAATTGTATTATATTTATTTTGTATTCAATAGTTAAATCCAGATAAATTATGTACTTTTCTAAGAAAGGATTTTAAAATGGAGAGATATTTAGCATAATTTGTGGTTTTTACATGCTTAATAGCCCATAATCTTCACTAAACACCACA
>VZTT01006588.1:0-38152 GCA_013400855.1 Buphagus erythrorhynchus
GAAATTAGGAAGATTATTGGAGTGCACATTAAAAACGAGGCGGATCATGCAAACCCTTGTCACGCTGCGCTGGGGGAGGGGAGCTGCCATACAATCACCGACTGCCACACACGGAGCGGCGAGAGGGATCCTGAGCGCTGCCACACGCACCGTCCCCATCCAGGGCGGCACAAACAACCCCCTTCGGGCTCGCTTGGGGGGTTATAGACTAAAAAAGGCCAAGATCCGAGCAGCGATGCTCCCCCAGCGCGGTGCCGCTGGCGCAGCCCGGGTCCCCCCCGGGCAGGTGCGGGCTCGGGGCCGCTGCCCCGGCCCGGCCGCCGCACAACAAAGGCCGAGAGCGGCTGGAAGCGCCTGCGGGTGCCTGACCGACTGCCCGCCTGCGCCCTGTACCTCGGTCTCTTCGCTCCAAGTACTCGGCCGCTTCCAGGAGGATTAACAGGGAGTTCAATTCCATGGCTGCCCGTCCCGAGCCCCCCGCGCCGAGTTCACGCGCGGGGACTCCCGAGCCCCCGGTTTTAAGGCACCTACATTTGACACACAGCGGACGGGCAGCCCGCGCAGCCAATGGCGAGCGGCGGACGGGCGCGGGGTGGGACGTAAGGAGGCGGCCGGGCCAATCGGCAGCCAGAGCCCCCCCCCGTCGAGGCAGGGGATGTTGACAGATCCCCGCCGCCCGCGCCCATTGGCTGCCCATGTAGAAACAATTTAGAAGCCGAAGCTTAGCAACAGCACGTGGTGGCCCGGCCCCTTCGCCCGCTCATTGGCCGGTTCCTTGCATGTTAAGAAGGCAGCGGTCGCCCATTGGTCCTCGGGGCGTCATGCAAATGAGGGCGGGGAAGGGGGCCAATGGGGCGGGAGGCGCGTGCCGCGCGGCGGGAGGCGGGGAGCGAGGCGCGGGCAGCCAATGGGAGGGAGGGGGCGTGGCGTTGCCGTGAGGAAGAGGTAGGCGGAGGGCGGGGCCGGAAGAGGCTCCGCCCCCTCACACGCGCCGGGTGGGACGCGCTGGGCGGGCACGGGGGAAGCGTGAAGGAAAACGGGAAAAAGGGACAGTGAGGCGGCGGAGCAGCCCCGAAGGGAAAGTGTGGCAGCAAGGGAGCGGGGACCAAAAAGGCGATACAAACGGGACGCCGGAGAGGCTGTGAAAATGTGCCTGGCACGTGCATCCGTGACCCCTTGCGGTGCTCAGGCGAGAGAGGAAAGACGGCAGCGCTGTAAAAACACGCACAGCGATGTAAGAGAATTACTAAACTCCACACAATGGCCTAACCTGCTGAAAAAGAGAAACAGTGGAAAGCTCTCAGAAATGCAGCCAGAGTTCCTGCCAGCCTTCCAGCCCTTGCCAGCATATTCAGCTGCCTGTCGTCATCTGGATACACAGAAGCCGTGTACCAGAATAGCCTGGCTCCCAGCGCACAGGCTGAGCAGGAAGAGCTCAGCACCTCTCCTGTCCACACCATGCTATTTGCACTGCTAACTCTGCATCCTTATCTCAGATAGCTGCTGCACAGCTGCTGCCTAAAACTGGTTGGTTTTAACATGAGCAAATGTAGTTTTAAAATAGGCATATTTTAAGCTGTGCTGTGATCACACATTGGTACATCTTCAGGCCAGAAGTGCTGAAGCCTGTGAGCAGTCCTCCTGCAGGATTGCACTTGGGCACACAAATTTGTCCCATTGGTTTTAATTGAACTGTTTAGGTAAAAGCGATCCAGGATATAGGATGGATGCAGAGAGTTGTCCTGTGTTTATTCCTTGGCAAAATATATCAGCCAGAATTTCCTTTCAAAAGGATAATAGTTATTCAGATTAAAAGAAGGATTATGGTTTACTGTTTTTATAGCATTGTGGTAAAGCCACATATGCATTACACCTGATCTTGTATTAGTCTGCATCTTGTTGCCCCAGATGCACAAGTGTAATGTGGCTCTTGAACACTGCTGAAACACAGATCACGTTTTACTGCCATTTGGTCCAGGGATAAGAGAAAATACAAGGCAGTGAAGAAAGCAGCATTGTGTTTGTAGTTTAAGAGAATTTTTTTATCTGTTTGGGAAAAGTCTGACTGTGAATTATAAGGCAGAAGAGAATTTGGTGCATAGATTGCAGAGGTAAAAAAAAAATTGCTGTAACATTTTCCACTTGCTGCTTGAACTGTTGAAATCCTGCTGCACGTGGGTGAGACAGTACAGTTTTTACTGTAAACCCATTGAACCTTACAGCAGTTTTGCTGTTAACTGGAAGTAGATTTAGACACTCTTTGGCATTGCCTTCTGTTACGAAACAGCATGAAACCATATATGCACAGGTCTGCTTTGTCCACACAGGAAAGAAGGTTCCCTTTGCCTGACCACATGCATAGGGCACTTAGTGAGGAAGATGCAAAGATGCACAGATAAGGCATTGTTGTTTTCTACTGCATCCACAGCAGTACCTCAGATCTTCAGAACACCTATATTTGTACATTAGGATACAGATCTAAATGATCTTAAACTGTTTTGTACACATGCTGTGGAATCAGTCATACATCCAAAAAGGCACATGAATGTGCTGGGTATGTAAAGGCTTCAGGTATGGATTCAGGCATGGATTTACTGAGGCTCTGAATGCCGAAAGCTCTACCCCACCACACCATAAGCATACAATTTTACCTGGGAAAAAACTCTGGAAACACAGGGGTATGACAAACACTGCACAAGACAGTGCTTCAGGAAGGTACACAGCTGGAGATGAGCACCCTGCCAAGCACTGCCCTCACCAGACACTCCTTGGAGCTTGGACTGATCTGACTGCTGAGCTGAAGCCACCCTCAGCCCCCCCTGCACTCCCCGGTACCCAAACTCAGCACCTCTAACCACTCCAGAGGTAAAAACCATTGCTCTCTCTGCTTTCAAATGTGGACAGAAGTATTTGGAAGACAGTTGTTTTAAGGAGATGGAGCACAATTTAACGTTGATATTGGCACTTCCCAGGGCCTTCTGCCTCCACGCTTCCCTGCATGGAAGGGCTGCTTTGGTAAGTGAGGAATCACTGAGGTTAGCTGGACTGTGTCTAGGAGAGTATTGTGCAAAACAGGGGCCAGTGCCATCACAAAAGGTACCTGATCTCTGATCCTGGTGGCTCTCGGCCTCAGGAGCCATAAACTGTATTAGTCTGCTGGAACTGTAAGCGTGTATGTAACCCCACACACTCACAGAGCCTCTGCTGATGAAATCCAGGGTAAATCCTATATCCTAAATACCTAACAACCACTGACACACATTTACCCATAGTTGCATTGAAGAAGCAACACAGCAACAACATGTTAGTGCTGAGAAGTTTTATCAAGATTATTTCTCCTACGGGTGAACTCAACTGAGTCCTTCTCAGGAGACACAACAAAAGCTTTTAAAATACCTAGAAGGAATCATTCTGGATCTGGTTTTATTTGTGCCAGGGAACCAGGACTAGTTTTGGTGGTGTCAGTGTGGGTGCAGAGGTGTAAAATGGGTGTGAAAGAAGATCAACCAAATTACTGTAAGAACTGAAGGACAAGCTCTAAGATAGATGTGTGCTCGAAGGCTTTGCAGATTTGCGTCTCTAAATAGCTTTCTTCCATTTCTACGAGCAAGCAGCAGAACAGCTGAGTGCTAAAGAAACAGCTGGCCTTCAGTGATAAGGGGTAGCTGTCACTTCATGGTAAAGTTTGAAAAACTTTATATTTAGAAGCAGAAGGGAGAGCCATCAGCAGCCACACCCTAAAACCTGAACTGTTTTGCAGTTTCTTTGCTGCCTGCACTTGGTGATTGGATGGTAATATCTACAATTTTAAATGTTACAGTGTCTTTCTTTTCCAAAATCCATCCTGTGGCATGACTTGGTGTGTAAGATCAGTGACATCAGAACTGTTGACTGCCCCAAGCTGTGGTGAAGGCAGAGATCTGAAGCTGATGATCAATAATTCAAGAAGCTTCATTCGCTATTTCCCATGTATGGCTTTCAAGAAATAATTAGGCCTACTCTGCTTTTCAGATTTGGCTCATTGTATCTACTGCATGTTTCTTTCTTTTATCTTTTAAAATTCCATACTACATCATATTCCTTGTGTCCAGAGGTAAGCCCTTCACTGTGCCTTGGACTCCATCCCTCTGTTTTCTTGGGTGTTGCAAGGTTTAAGTAATTATCAAAGACAACTCGTCTGCCCACATAGGAGGGGATCTTCTCTCAGAGCTGGCACTGGCAAGTTTCATCTCCCTGACTCAGTATCTCAAATTCCATTTAATTCCTCATCTTACCTGTGATTCAGATCATGAACTCTGTTTCCTAGATACAGAAACCAAAACACCTGAAAGCTGAAGGTGAAACTTTTGGAGGAAGTTTCAAAAGTAACAATTTTGTCGGTGCCCAAGCCCAGTTTGAGACATGGATTCTATTTGCTCTGCCAAGTAAAGCAGTTCTCCACCCCGATCTCAAATGGCAGGTGTCACTGCATCTGCTTGGCCCTGTATCTAGACTGCTACTGGTGCACATGTGGCTTTTAGTCATCACTTTATTTTATGTGTGGTTTGCTTTTAGTTTGGGGTGGTTTCTCTAAGTTCAAAGTGCCTGAAGATGGGTGGCAGCCCATCAGAGAGCTGCTTTCAGACCTTGAAGCTGAGGTTACATGACATGAAGGTATGTGAGATGTTTGGGTTTATGAGTTGCTGCTGCAGTGTTGAGGGACTGTGTCCTGTGGAGGAGTCATATCTGTGCAATCTCACCCCATGAGCTTTCTGGGCTGGTCCTCAACCTATCATAGCCCTTGAGCTGCACCCAGGTGTTGGCTTGGAGAAGAGCTTGGTCCAAGGATCACAACAGCAAATAATATGGATGCTGTGGATTCCTGTGGACCTGAGTGGCTTCCATGCTTTTGGTGGGCTCTCTGTGTGAAGCTCGCTAGCCCAGCCTGGTGCCTGACCTTGACCAGTTGTTTGCTACAGTGTTTGAATTGCCAGCTTTCCCAAAGCAATTGTATTTTTCCTGATTTTCCTTGGGATTTAGCACGAGTTTATGTAATGCTATGGTACGCACATGCTTGAAAGCCAAATCTAAAAAGAAAAAGTACTTCAAACTGAGTGCCAGTCCCTTTTAACATTCTTTTTGTGTTAATTGCTGTTATTATGAAAGACAACATTTGTGTCTTAGTGTCCTTGAGAGTTTGGCTGCAGGGAACTCGCATGCCCCTCTCCACCAGCACTCCCTGACCAGCAAGATGCGCAGAGCCCTGACACCAGGACCTGCAGCCATTCCTGTGAGCAGGCATGAAATTATTAACTGATTGAAATGAAGCATAGATTGAAAAGCTTGAGAGACACTGCTTTACTCCATCATCCTGCTCTGCCTAACCCATGCCTGGCATTTTTAAATAACATCATCCCAAAAATTCCCTCTGACATTGCCACACAAAGTGCTTTACAAAAGGCAGTGGTATCACTGCTTTCATTTTAAAAGACAAAAAACCGAGGGGGGGTAAAACAACTGGCCAGTACCATCCAGCAAAGGCAGGGCAAAGGTTAGGAGGATGGCTGGGCATCCCAGTGCCCAGTCTGGCTTGTATGGCATTATGATATTCTGCAGAGTAAGGATTTGTTATGTTATTTCAGATCTGAATCTCAGAGATGTCATGGCCTTATTACATTCCCTTGGTGTAGGAAAAAGGCTTTGTAAGCTTCCACAAAATATATAGACTAGTGCAGTGCAAAGAGGCTTTGAAGAAATCATGGCTCTGACCCACTTTGTTAGAGTGCTTTTGGGGGACTTGGGCATCTGCCTGAGGTCACTGCTTGAATGAGCTGGTGAATTAAACATTTTTCCTTTAGCTGATAAAATCAGGCTTTCTTGTTGGGTGACTTTGACACAAGCACATCATATAGAAGTGAAAGAATATTCTACCTTGCTGTGATCATCTCCTAAGCTGCCTTGATGCTTTTCACCCTGCTGCAGTACAGGACAGACAGAGAAACAGAGCAGGGTTGTGCATTTGTGCTACCAAACGGAGCTGAAACCAGCCTGCCTTTAGCAAACAGAATGTTCACTAAAGGAGGGAGGAAACTGTGAGCCATATGAATAAAACCAGGCAGTGGTAACACAGTCTCAATTACATCTATCCTCTGAAGGTAAAAATATAGCATTTTCTTACCCAAGGTACCTGCATCCTGTGTATCTGTCAGTCGTGTCTTCTGAGTTTATAGGAAGAAGCCCTAGTGAATTTTCATTGGTTTTTGGTGTGAAAATCCATCCAGATATGGAAGAATGAGTTCATGCATCCTATGGAGACCAACAAAGTAGTTAGCAGCCATTAATTTATAGTATATTCGCTACAGAAGAGGAACCAAGAAAGAAAAAGTTATATTTACAAATTTAAGCCTGGAGATTTCTTACCTGGGTGCTTGGACATGCAAAATCTACTGAGTTTTAATCTGAGTGAATCAGCTAATGAAATGAGAAGGAAATTAGAGCTGTACCTGCAATGTCTTTCCATAAACCCCTTCTCCAGGAACCAAGTGCGTGCATACCTATATGGGAGAACAGGTTTTATCAGAGGACAGATATCTGTAACATATTAATAGAGCTGCAGCAATTATGTACGTACATTGTTGAGTTCTGTTCCCAGTAGGGAAAAAATAATACCTAATGTGGCTGATGCAAATCTGCTGCCAGCCATGGGATTCTATAATTTGTATCAGCTGTGATGGAACCAAGTGAATCCTTGATGGAAAGATTGCAGGCACATCCCATACTGTACAATAATGATAATAGTCTGCATTTATACAGCATGTCCAACTCACACATTTTGGACTGCTTAGTCAAGATTTTCCAGTTCAGGCATTTAATAGATATTAATAATTAGGCAAATAAAATGCTGTTCAGCTGAATGATGGAGGAATCAGTACTGATCCTGGGCCTTATGCTGCTGGTATAGTTGGGCCAGTATTATTGTGGAGATAAGAGAGCTCGTCCATCAATGCACACGTATGAGAGAAGATCAAAACAGCCCAGGTGGTAAATAACCTGGACACTTGCCTGCAGGACCTAAAATTAGAGATCAGCACAAAGACTTGGCAGGTGAGTACTCAGCAGATGCTGTCTTATCTCTCTATTTGCTTTGGAAGTTTGGGGCTGACCCAAAACATGTTGAAATCAATTTGTATCTTCTCCTTTATTTCAATAGGCTATGCACTAGCCTCTAACCAGTTGTGGGCCTAATCAAATGATTTTTCTCATTGCCAGCTAGTTACTCCTATGGAGAAATTAAACTGAATGTTAGATGAGCGCTCTGTAGGAACTGTATCTATACTGTATAGTTTAGAATTAAAAATTATGGGCTTGATTTCACACTCTTACAGTCTCTTATTCCACCTAAAACAAGGACAATTTCCCACTCTTTTATTGGTATGAGTACGGAAACTGAGTGAAGAGTCAAGTGGAATGACTGTAGCAAGCTCTCTTCCTTATGCAACAAAAAAAAGCTACTGCAAGCAGGAAATCATCTGCTTTCAGCATCCAAGAGAGGAAGAAGCAATGCATTTAAATTGCAACAAGGAGGTTGGATATCAGCAAAATGTTCTATTGTGAGGACAGTGAGCATGGGACTGGAATACCTGGGGAGCCTTTGGCACCTCCAGCTTGGCTCCAGCCCCAAGCAGGGGATGGAGCACCCAGAGACTTACTGGGACTTACTGAGACTTACTGTTGCCAGCACCTGGTTGGAGTTCTGCCACAGTTTGGGGAAAAATGCAAGGTACAGGACAAAGATAAATTCAGTGCCATCACTTTGTGATGACGGGCCATTTGCTGTTTTTGACGCATGGCAAAGCAGGAAACGTCAAAATGTGAAATCTGCAATTAATTAGATAATGGGAAATCAATCATGCTTATGAGTGTTTAAGTGTTGTCAGACTCCAACTATGGCTTTGTGGATAGGACTGATCTAGTGATCACTTTCTTTAGGAATCACAGGTGGAAGGCTACATAGGTCTGGCCAACTGATCCTATGTGCAGCTTCCCTGTAATAATTCCCAGCTAAACCTTCAAGCTGAGTGTTGGGTTTGAGGCATTGCATGAGGCACTGAATCTCAGCAAAGGGAAGATCTTTGCTCAACAATCCCAAAAAACTTCTTTGACATCGTGGAGGGGAAAGGAAATGGCCTCCACAAAAGGCACAACTTGCTGAAAGCAATCTTGCATGCCAAAAAAAAAAAGCCACTTAAACTGCACTGTGTGTTTGTGGGCCAGAATCTAGGATGCTGTAGCATGTAGTGGTTATGACCCAGCCTTATGGGACCCATACAGCGCTGTGTCTGCAAAATGTGATATATGCAAAATGCAAACATTCACATGAGCCAGCAGTGCCCTGGCAGCCCCTGTGTCCTGGGGGGCATCAGGCTCAGCATCACCAGTGGGGACAGGGAGGGATTGTCCTGCTCTGCTCTGCTCTAGGGCGGCCTCACCTCGAGTGCTGGGGGCAGTTTTGGGTGCCACAATATAAGCAGGATATAAAGCTACTACAGAGCATCTGAAGGAGGGCAGCAAAGAGGGTGGAGGGCCTTGAGAAGAAGCCATGTGAGGAGAGGCTGAGGGCACTTGGCCTGCTCAGCCTGGAGGAGACAGAGGAGAGACCTCATTGAATAAACAAATTCCTTAGGAGGGGAAGAGGAAGGGCAGACACTGATTTCTTTTCTGTCAGAGCTCAACAAGCAGTCGGACAACTCTCTCAGGCCCATGGTGTGATTCTTGGAGTGTCCTATGCAGTCCCAGAGCTGGACTTTGAAGATCCTGACCCCTCCCAACTCAGGATAGTCTATGATTCTATGATTTAGCCTCAGGCAGATGTTTACCCTTCAAGTGTCATGGTGGAGTGCCACATCCCTTGTGTTGATTTTAGCACTGAGAGAAAATTTCAGTAACAAGATGCTAGTGAGATGGAAGAAAATGGAGGGCAGGATGGGGAATTTAACTTACTTGGTATATTTTTGTTTTCCTTTCAGCTTTCCACAGGTCTATTTTTTACCTTGTACTTGGCTCTATGTCTCTGATCCCTTCTGTCCAGTTTTTGTTTGCCTTCCTTTGTTGCTGATAGTTTCACGCTGTTTCCATTCCTCTCCTCTCCTGTGACAGATTCTCTGCCTGAGCCCCGTCCAAGGTGTTGGACTCCCTGCAGTTACAGCACAGAGTCCCAACACCAGGGACATGACTTCCTGCTTCTCTGGCAGCGTCTGCATTGTGTAACTGAATGTCTTTTATCAGCCCACAGAAAAGAAGTTTCAGGGCATTACTTAATGGATTCTCATTTTTCTACCTTCTCAGGACACTGGCAGCTCTTCACCTCTTCTTCATTGTTACTGGTCTCTTGGTATCTACAGGAGACTATTCTAGGTGATCTATACACAGTGAGAGAGTTTTGCTTAATGAGAAGACCTTACAGTCAACACAGAGAAAACAGATAAAGGTATGAGAAAGTTGTTATGAATAAACCTTCCCTATGGAGAGGGAAATAGAAAAATCTCTGGATCTCATTACTAGAGGAATGAGATACCTGTAGTAACTTGGATATCTCACATCCAGTTCAGGGCTTTCACCACAAAACTGTCCTCCTGTTCACTGGGACCAGAGTAACACAGGGATGGATTTTTACTTTTTCCTCCCTTTCAGATGTGCTAAAGATGGTGGAAGGTAGGAGCTGTACCAGACAACTGACACAGCAGTATTGGGACAGGACATTTCACCACTCACTCCCTCATGTGGGGAAGTCTAACTTAATGCCAAGCCACTCTGTCACCTCTCTGTTTTTGAATGAAATGTTGAGGGTTGTTTAAAAGTGTTAAATATACTGGCAGCTATCCCAGGAGTCAGAAGATCACTAGTAGTATATTCTTCTATTTGAAAAAATAGGTGTAATATTCAGAGGTGCATTGATGAGACTTAAAGATTTAACTTCTAATAACCATCTGTCTGGAGTTTGCAGACACTCTTGATCTACAGCTACAAGGTATTTGAATTAGCATCCTAACTCCTGTGAATGCAGAAATTTCCTGAAGAGAGGTAACCTCTGACTGCTGAGCAGTAGTACTGCTCAGTTCTGAAACACTGACACAAACCACTCTATAGCTGTGCATGAGCAAAGGCTGACACAACCGCACAAATGGTATCTATAAGGTTTTTTTGACATCAGGTAGAAAATCCATATCTTTGGTCTCATTCTTCTGTTTGCATCCTTGCCTTTGCTTCCCAGTTTCAGATGCATGTTTTACACTAGACAGGCAGTATGATGGCTTAAGGAAAAGGAGGTCAGTACTATTACCTCAGTGTGACCTCTTTTCATTGTCTGTACCTTTGACATCTAATCAAACACACATTAAACTATCCAAAATGCACACATCTGGGCTCTTTGTAGAATATGTTTGTTTTATTTTTTAAAGCTTTGCTTACCTGTGGAGTCTACTATTTATTGTATGATGCTTTTTGCCACTTAGGCACTATGCTTAATCAGATTTGTAAATTAATTCTCTCCTGGGGTTTCTCTTTGTGTGTTCAGAAAGCATAAAAAGTGTTAATGACACGCTTCAAAACACACACTGGTTACATTAGTCATCCTCTCAGCATAATAGTTTTATGGAGAACACTTTCAGTTTAAAAAAATAGCCACATTTCCTTTAATCCAGTTTCTTTCCCCTACTTTTGATCCCTAGAGTTATGTTACATGTTAGTAAACAGCTATACAACACGCAAAGGCTGTAATTGCCTTTTTTTTTTTTGCTAGAGGAAAAGAGCTACTGTTTACATCTTGAAATATCTATTATTACTTTTTATGATATATTCAACTGAAAACATTTTCGTACAGGAACTTTGCCTTGTTCTGGAAAATGGAAACCTGGTTATAAAAATGAGCACTGCTGAATCACAACATGCCTTCCTCCTGCTCTCCCTGAGCTATTCCCCCAGCCCAGCAGTCCCAACCCACATCAGGGCTGAAGCTGAATGGGAAAGGGCAGCTTGGATGGGGAGCACCAAACCCTCCATCAGTGCTGCCCATACCTTCATGGACATATCATCCCTCACACACTGTGCCCCTTCCTTATCAAGATGTTCCAAGTATCTCCTAGTCAACAAAACTCTTCTGTGGCAGACATTGCAAAGTGGGAAAGAATTTGCACAGCAGAAAACATCACTAATGTTGGTGACATGTGGGAGGAGAGGGTGCTTGGCTAGTACTGCAGCTGCCCCTTGGCAAGAAAGGAGGACTGCAATGGCCACTGCCCTGCAGCCCAAGAGCTGCAGTGACAACAAACTGCAGCAGATCACCTTGGAAGTGAGGGGTACTTCCCACAAGTCCATTTCCACAGACAAATGTGGCTGCAATCCTCACTTTATGCCAGTGGACCTGACAGAAAATCTCTCCTCATACTGCACACTCACCCTTGTACTCTCTAGGAGTCTTATCTACACACCCCACCCCAGCCCACACACTCCCCCAATCTCTCAGCCCTTTGTGTTTCACAGGAAACAAGTAGATAAACCACATCTTTCAATTTCCTAATTATGCAAAAACATAGAAACTCCTAAACTTTCAGAAGCTCAAAAATGCTGAAGTGGTTGGAAAAAACAGGCAAAGAGAAGACCTGAAACCAAATGGGGATTTCACACTGGGGTGTCATGAACATTACAAAGATGAGGGATGTGCTCACAGCACACTCACGTGTTTCTGCTGAAACAGAATAGTGGTAGATGTTAAAGAGAGTCCCATCTTTGAGGAAGGACCCAGCAGAAGGAAAATCTTTTGCCTGATGGAGCAATCCATGATTCTAAGAAGAGAAAATATTGCGTTGATTGTTGCAGAGAGGAACTTGCTCAGCTCAGTGGGGAGGAACCTGGCTCTAGCACTGCTCTCCAGCAGGACCCTGGGGATTTCTAGACATGTTTTTGGCTAGACCACTTCTTCTCTCCCAGCCTCCCTCTTTTCTTGGATCTGTGCCTGCCTCAGAGCTGTGGGATAACCAGGACTTTATCCATTCTGCACCAATGTGGGCACATGCAACTGCAGAAAGTGCATGCAATGGAACCCCAGCAAGAAGCCAGAGAGCAGCTCTGCCTGTGCTGTTGCTCTCCCGTTTCTGAGTGCCACAGCCACTGCTTGTCCCATTGCCTTCACTGTGGCTGTTACTTGACTGTGTTCATGGGACACCTGGAGAGGCTGAGTTCATCCCATCAGTGCAGCTGCTTGTTCCCCTTCTCCCTGGTTTCACATGTTCACTCTGAAATCTCCTTCTTGCCAATTGCTTCAGACCACATGATTTAACCCTTTCCAAATTTTCCTGCATTTGGTAACAATTTTGGGAAATGGGAAGGGCATCCAAAGAACTGAACCTGCAGGGTAGGTGGGCTGGGGGTGAGTGCAGCCTGTCAGAGTCCACTGCTGCTAACAGGGAATGCTGCAGCTCATGGTACCAGTACTTAGAGAGCCCTTTTTTCCCCAATTCCCATATCATAACAGCCTGTACTGGTCTCTAGCTTCTCACTTGCTATTTCCTTGTTCAAATGTCTGTATTTCCTTTTTTTTTCTTGGGAAACAGCAGAGTGACGTGGAGGAAGGAGGATTCCCTGATTCTGGTAAGTTCTGGCAATGAGTGCCACAACTGTCAGCCTGATGCCAAGAAACCCATGTCATTCACAGGCAACAACTCACATTTGTTTCCTTAGCAGCTCTTCTGTTCTCTGGCACATTGTCAAGGACAAAGGGTTCATCAGGCCCTGCTGGCCAGGCTTGCAGGCAGCTTGCAGGCTTGGAGGACTGATTGAAGCAGGGCATGAGCAGGGCTTTCTGCAGCCTGTGCTGCTGCTTTGACATTGAATTACTCAGGTTCTTTAGGTTAATATGGTTACCAGTTCATATACAGGAAAAGATATGTTAAAACACCTGTTTGAAAGGCAGGACTTTTGTGAGGACCTGAGCACCTTCCTCCTGAGAAGAAGCCTTGGCCTGGTAGAGCCATGCTGTCTGCAGGGCAGCTGCACTACCTTGTCCTGG
The DNA here is from genome assembly GCA_013400855.1 of Buphagus erythrorhynchus. NCBI lineage: Eukaryota > Metazoa > Chordata > Aves > Passeriformes > Sturnidae > Buphagus > Buphagus erythrorhynchus. The sequence continues at coordinate 13,043 of VZTT01006588.1, forward strand.
ATAAGGACTTGCTGCCTGTCCTGTCCCAAATCTGCCCCAGCCTCCATTTCTGTTTCCACACTGGGAGCAGAACATGAGGGTGGTGTCTCTGTGGCTCTCCATCTCCTGCTTTAACCAAGAGGATGTTTGTTTCCTGCAAGGGAATGCACAGTCAGTTGTCATGCTAGAGGAAAATAAAACACAGGGCTAGGCTGGTATATTTTACACATCTGCATAGAGATTTCATCAGAGCTTAACTTGGCTTATCAAACCAAGCCCTAATTTTGTACATCACTAGTGGACAAGCTCAAGGGACTAATGCAGAGACAGGGAGATGCTCGGTTTGTTCCCGGAATGGTTGTCACGTGAGACAGTCGCAGTTGGAGTGGGCATTGGTTATCCTGTATTGAAAATGGACACAGACCATGTGGAGCTCGGGAAATGGAAAAATATGATATTAATGCTGCAGATATTACACATTCCTAGCGATCTGCTACTGAATGGTGCCACATGGCTTCACTGCGTGATGCTTGTCCGGTACATTTGTTGCTCCGGTGAAACTTGGTTCCTTCAAAACACCCCATAGGCTGAGGCATTGCAGGTTGCCCTGCATGACTGTGAGAATCAGAAATTCATGGTAGCATTGGGTGGATCAGGAATGTGGACTTTTTAGGTGGGGAAGGACTTACTGTCTGCACCTAATTATGACCTTGGGAGAGGATTAGAGAATCATGCAGCAAAGCATCTTGACTCCATGGGGCTCCTGACTCTTCTTGTTGTTTCTTGCAATTCCTTTATCTGTATCCATTGTGGAATGGGTAATCATGCCCATTTCAGCCTAATGTTGTCCCATTTTGCTTTGGTTTCCCCTTACACTATTATACATAGCAATCATTTTTAGCCACAAACATTTTTATTTTTGTTAATTGAGGTATTTCTCACAACAAAAATCTTTCTAAGTCTGGTTACTGTTTTCCCTTATTGTGAATATTCATTCAGCACTTACCTTTGCCAAAGATGATGTAGTGCAAGCAGGTGTCACAGCCGTACTTTCAGCCGTATGGAAAACACATTTCATTTCTGACAGCGATCCTGCTGTTTCAGTAGAAGCCTACCCCATGCCGAGATAGGCTGGTTAGATCAAACTGTACTAATTGCAGAGTGATTTGGAAATCTGTTCCACTTGCAAACAGAATGAATCCAACACTTTGTAACATTGAATTAAGAAAGGTCACATTTCATAAATATTACCAAGCAATTTTCATAGATAATGCAGCAGGCTAGTTAATGATTAGAGCAGTAAACTTCTGACGTAAAGCCATGATGAATAAGGGACATATTTTTACAGCTTCCGTTATTATTGCCTCAGGGATCTTAGCTAAAAGCAGCAGAAATTATTAAGGTCCAACATATCTTTAAAATCTAACCAATCAGGCTATATCTGGTCTTCCCAATGGCTTTTGTGTTACAAACTAGAAAGCTCAAGAGATTTTAGAGTATCAGTCAGATTCTCAAAGGGAAAAAAAAGCATGCTGGTTTCAAACCAGTTCTACTGGACTCTGCAATGTAAAAACCAGTTTCAGTAACTGGTGGGAATTGGCATAGCTCAGGTTAAGAAGGGATGGAATTCTCCCTCTTGCCCCAGTTGCTGGATCTGCTGGATCAGGGCAGCAAACTTTAGTAAAGATGTAGTTCTGCTCCAAGGACTGATCCCAGGGACTAGCTCCCCTCCCAAAACTTCGTCTCAGCTGGGTCAAAACACCTTTTCTTAGATTGGAATGAATTACCTGAGCAGTAATCTTGATGAAGTCTGTGGGATTAGCTCTGTAGGCAACCAGTGTTGTACATGTTACAAGTAAGGGAAAGCGATGGAATCAATTCTGGGATTAAACAGAAATCTTGGGCCCAGGTATAAAGAAAGGACTTAAAACCAGTAAATTTAATTTTCCAAGACTTAATTAGGCATGCTTTTATCTGATAGCCACACACTCAGAGACAATCTGAATTTCTCAGTAGGATTTTATCTTCTGTGAGCCATTTGTGTCTGAATTTGATGTGTTAGAAAACCTTGGTATACAGCTGTGGCACAACTGCCACCCAGAAGTGCTTAAAGGGTGGAGGGCTTGGGAATCAGCAAAATTCCAGCAGGAATTTTATATTTCCTTCATCCAGAAGAAACTGACAGGGATGGAAAGTGGCAATTGCCAATCTATAATGCATTTTTGAGAAAAATGATGTCTGAAACATGCAGCCCTTTGTGAAACATGCAGCGATGTCAGGTGCTTGGATGAAGAGGTGGACCTTTTTACATCTCCATTTGGGAAAGCTGTTTGATGAGATGAAATGTGAATTGTCCATGCAGTGATGCCATTTGGACATGACAGGTTTTAATTTTCAATTTTTAGGTGCTCGTGCTCTGAGGCCATTCAGAATCTAAACCTAAAAACATAATTCCTTTAAAATCTAATGCAATTAAAGTGACAGAAAAAACAAAACCAAACCAAACAAAACCCCAACATTCATGCAAGTAGCAGCTCAGCTAAACATAAAATACCCCTAATTGTGAAAGCCAGCCTAAAGCAGCATCAGGACCAGAGTCAGAAGAAACCTAGAAGGCTTTTCCCACAACCAGACCCAGGGGATCCTGACAGGCAGAAGTCTGCAGGGTCACTGCTCCCTGGAGGGCTCACCCTGCCTGCAGCCAGCACTTTCTCCAGCCCTGCCTCCATCCCAGCTGGAACGGGCTGAAAAATAACTGGAAGTTTCTTGTCAGAGCAGACGCACAGCACAGCCAGTTCTTCATTGACAAATGAGCGAAAGAAAACAAAATATCACACTGTCATTTAAAAATAGCTTCAGCAGAAATACCAGGGGCAGTGCTTTCACCGAGCAGAGATCAGCGACTGATTAGGGAGGGTTATCAGTGTACCTGGTGCCGGATTAAACCCGATCCCGCTGCAAGGCTCTCTCACTCAGCTGGACAGATTGTGGGGGTGTGATGAATGCCTGAGAAACTCTAGAAGTTTTCTGATAATGCAGGAGTTTGAAACAAGGGGTTTCTGCTCCTCTCCTGCAGTGCACCTTTGGGAAAGCTCCACGTGGTCTGGTGGTGCCAAGTGGCATTTTCAGATTTCGGTGAGACAGGGCCATTCCCTGTTCATGCCAAATGCAAGCTGGCTTGGTCTGCTGGATATAATAATATATTATATCCAGCTGTGCAAGGGTGATCCCCTCAAAACTGATAGTGAAAGTGTTTGTAAAGGAGAGGCACCACTGCAAAGTTCAGCCCAGGTCTGGGGACTTCCATAAGTGACATCTGTGCCATGTAGCCATGCTCTGAAGTGGTATAGTTTAAACACAGACTTGACCAGATGATTTTGGGAAGTCAATCCACTGAGTGTTCTTGCAGGGTCATGAGTGTCATTTTAAAAGCACAGCGTGTGCAACATGCAACAGTTTTCCAGTGGCAGAGCTCAAACTGCATGACCCAGGATTTAGGGTTATTGCAACTTTTAACATTCTTTCTGGTCTTCTGCCTCTTAATTCTGCTTATACAAAGAATTCAGGTGTTAAAATGAATGTATTTTTCTTGATCTATTTATTGTAAAGTACTTAAGCATAATTTAATTTGCAACAGTTATTTGGGTTTATTTGCACTATTTCAATTATTTGATCTGATAAGGGAATTAATATTCACTAGCTGAATAAAATTGTGCAATGAACAAAAACATACCGCTTTCCTTAAGAGACTCTAGAGAGTATTTCAAGACAAAAGAAGAAATTGATGGAAAGAGATCAAGAGCAAGTCCTGAGCTTTTCTGAGATGGTACAATTTGTTAGTTTACCATAGTCCCCTCAAGATGTACCTTGACCCATCACTTGTCTAAAACTTCATATCAGGAGCTGTGGCTGAAATCCAGATGCTTGAAACACTGTCAGTACTGAAAAAAGAAAACAAGTATATTAGAAGAAAAGCAGCTAGATGAGTAGCTTTGCTAGGTCAAGTGTCATTCTCATGACCCTAAGATTAAAGATCTTTCCTGTTTTTATGTATCCTGACTGTTTTTGACACGTGACTGCAAAAGCAAAGCACAGCACAATGGAAATATGTGCAAAACCATCAAAACCACAGAAAGAGACAAATCAGGTAACATGGTGACCTACCCTAAAGCAGGGAACCCCCCTCGTGGGGCTGCCCTCACAGCTGGCACCTATCCACAGCTGAATGTGTGTCCTGATGGTTGGATCCCACCATGTGCAGCATGCTCAGGAGGGCAGGGTCTCTGCTTCTGCACTCAGGATTGAGGACATGGCATCTGCTGCTTTGCCAAAGTCGCTTCATGGAGTGGGCAACACCCCAAGAGCACAGCAGTGCCTGGAGTCAGCATGGCACTCCCCTGCCCCTGAGGTACAGCTGCTCACACTCGTGCTGTGCAGCAAGCAGGGGGATGCAGAAGCCTCACTCTGGGTCTCCTTGCCGGAGCATCAGGTCATCCTGCACCCATCCTTTCCCCTCCTTTTGCCCCATTCCCAGGATCTTTGCCATGCAGAGCTCCCACCATTCTTGCTCTTCCAGGCTATCTTCAAAATGCTCGGGTGATTCTCTAATCTCCCAGGGAGCTGCATTTCTGAGATTTCCCTTCCTGCACAATGTCCATTCCCTGGTGGGATCCACATGGGCCATTTCTGGGGCAGTGCCAGATCAATCACACCTCTGGGATTCCTGCTCTCCCATCATCAGGACAGAGCATTATTTGGGACTGGTTCTTTACTAAAGCAATGAGTTCCTCAAGCTGAGTGAACNGAAGGAGAATACTGACTACACGTTGTCAAAATGCCTTTTAGCATTAGCAGGATACTCTGCTCCAGGCAGAGGAGGATACATACAAAGCCTTAAGCAGTTCTAGGCTTCACAGAGCAGCAGACAGCAAAATACATGTGGCTGCACTGGGACACGTTGTTTTCAAAGCCCTTGTAACAGCACCAAGTGGCATAAATCAGAATTACCTGTCACAAACTGTATGTCTCTGTGGCATTCTCCAGTCCCAGCTGAGCAGCAGCTCAGACTCTCTGAGACAGTGGTTACACTGGAAAGAAGGCAAAGATGTAGCAATGCAGGAGGTGGTAAAAAAAGCACTGATGCCTGAAAAAAATGTTGAACTGTATCCCTCTAGAAAGTAGTGCCGAGGATGTGTTAGGGCAGGAACATGAGGGGCTTTCCTGCTTCCTTAGAACCCAGAACTGGCTCCAAAAGCTGCTTCCTTTAGCATCAATTTCACATTTTGGCTTTTCTGTATGAGGAAGTGGAGGACTCTGCCCCAACGTGTGCTTTCTGCAGCCCCAGGGTGTCCAGTGTTTCTCTAAAACACTGCTGAGTTAAAGCTCAGCCCATCCCCAGGGAACTTGTGGATGGAGGCCAGCAGCACATCCTCCTGGAAGCAGCTAATGACTGAGCTGCTAAATACTTCACATTCCTCATGGACACCAATCCAGACTCGAAGATGCACTGGAAACCTGACACAGAGGTTGTTCAGCATAAGACATTTGCCTCAGGGAGCTCTTCTGAACAGCAACAAGTCAAGTCAAACCTCAGTCCAGATCTCACCTCCAGATCCAAGCCATATCCTGACCAGACTCAACAGCCTAAATGTGGGGAGTCACAACCTGGGGCCTCTGCCTGCTCTGGAGACCAACCCTTTGGTTCTGTATTCCTCGTGCTGAGCTATTGCCCACCTGGGTATTTAAAGGCCTTTTTCCTAATTGCCTTCCACAGCTCTGGCTTCTGTTGGGGTGCCATCCTCCTCTCCAAAAGTCTCTGCCTGCCTTGATTTAAGTAACTCATTGCAAGACACTCTAACCAGGTTGTCTTAAAACAAAGGTGATGGTTTCTTTTCACCCTCCAGTTTGGGTGAAGTCACCATGGTGAGTGAGCAGGTTGGCAGTGAAAAGCAGTCTGGCTTGGACTTACCACTGCCAGACAAGTTCTAGGCATTGTGCTGTGGTAACTGAACATCCCATGGCCCTCAGAAGTATCTTCCATATAGGAGGTCAAGATATTAAGAGCAGATTTTGTACAGTTCAACACCAACAAGTGCTACTGAAAACAAAAGATGTTGCTGAAAAGTAAAGTCAAAAGTAATTTGTCCATGAACATAAGGTTTGGTGCTGGGATCAAGGTGCCAGAGCTCATAGCTGCTACCCCAGACCTGCTGCTCCAGTATTTGGGGGTCAGAGGCTGAGAGTAGCTGTATTTTTGGAAAGAAGTCCTGTTCTTAGCTGGATTCAAGCGTAGAGAAATCAGGACAACAGCTTCATAAATTCATTTCCTTCTACCTTCCTCATTCATCATTGACTTGTTCCCACACTTTTTGGCAGCCTCTAGCACCATTTTTCTTTTCCCCACAGACTTCTGTGCTGCTTCTGTGCAGAGGTAAGCTCATGTAAGAGAGGCTTAGACAGAAAAGAAAAAAAAAACAGCCAAGGTCCATATTTTAAGTATTATTGAATACATTCTGGTATCACTTATTTCTTAGAACAATAAATCATTTGTATATGTCAAAAACCTAAAGAAAACCCTGAAGTGCTGAATTTATCCTTTCAAACATAATAGTTATAAAAAGAAGGTATCATTTGCTATCTGCTTCTTACAAAATTACACCCAGGTGGTCTTTCCACTTGTCCCAGAGTTTGTCCTGAGGTGCTGCTGTGCTTTACTCATTACTGCTAATACTGTTTTTCTGCAAGGCTACAAGAAGATGAGGCAACGTAAAGCTTTTCAAATCCAGGTTTCAGGAAGAAGAGAGACACGTATCTCTCCAGTCTGTTGGGGGAAAGAATGAAAAATAAATTGCTCGAGTGATCTGCAGTTGCTGGCTATTAATTCCTTTGAGGATTTTGATTGCTTCCAAGGCAAATACAAGATTAGCTGATGGAGTAATGGAGTAGTATGAGATAGAGATCACATGGGGGTTCTTGTAACACAGATGTTATTTATTTAGCCTATGCAGAGCAAACCTACTTACAGATGTAATTTTGTATGTTCAACATGATGTCTGTGTGCCCAGTAGCCCCTCAGTATAACTTGAGAAGTCAGGGATCCTGCCTTTGTGAGCCCCCAGCTGCCAGGCAGGGACAGCTGCCCTTACACCCACCCCTGCTCAAGCAAGTGCTCCATCAGGGAGTCACGGTGCAACCACTTGGCAACGTGAAGTGAGCAGGTAAAAAAGCAACCTGGCTGCGGGAAGGCAAGTGGAAAACAGGTCTCAGTCACCTGAAAACTTCCTGCTGATTCACCCAGCTGCAGGGGCTGCCCATCCAGCTGCATCCGTCAGTGGTGGTGTTTGGAAGAAGTGCTGCCGCTGTAAGAATGCTGCTATTTTGTAAAAGCATTTGCAGGACCTTCCAGTGCCAGATATCCAGACGTGCTAATGCAAAATGCATTAGCTCAAGCAGCAGGAGCTCCAGGGCTGCTGGCGCCATTGAGTTCCACTCATTTCATCTTTATTATAAATACTGCATTGTCGTCTCATTCTTTTCTCTCATCCTCTCTTTAGAAAAGAATTATAAGGCTCTAGTTGACTGGTCCCTTTGACTTAGTACAGTTGTTAAACCACAGGCAGTAAATACCTCTTTCAATTGTTTAAGGCGGATGTATTTATTTCATTGGAACAACTGAATGAAATCTGTAAGAGCTAAAGAATCCCCCCTTTCACGGCAGCTCTGCTTTTCTACCTCTGAGCTGAATGCAAAAGGAACTCTTCCTTAAACCTGCCATGTGAAATCAGCCCACCTTCAGGCTCCCCACTCTCAGCTTAGTTTTTTTTTTTGTGGTTCAAGAAGTATTGCGGCCTCCAAAGACTCACCGCCTACTTGTAAATAGTGATCTTTCACCAGGCAGATCTCAGCTGACAAATGGTAATTGTTATGCAAACTACCCAGAAGATGAGCTCTTCTCCCAGGACTGAAGGGCAGCCACCTCCCAGATGAAACGAGGCAGCTGTTTAAACAGCGCGGGGTGCGCTGCCCCGGCTGCCAGAGCAGCGGGAGAGCCGAGCGGTGCGAGCGGAGCTGGAGCTGTGCCATGCCACCATGGTTAACACCCCCGCTTTTGTGGAGAAAACCTCCGCAGCACAGCTTGAGAACTTTAACTGACCCCACGCCATCAGGAAGATGATGCTATTTCAGTGGAAAACAGATATATAAAAATTGTTTCTTTGGGCTCATGCGGTGGGATGCTCCCCGCTTCAACTGGGAAAAACAAATTCTGATTGTTGGGGCAGGACAGGGATGGGAGAGCAATGCTTTTCCTGGACGGGAGGATTTGAAAGGGGTGCTGAGAATGCCATGCAAACCTTGTTCTTACCAGGAGGCAGGTGGTGCTGTTGGGCCGTGGCTCCCAATGGAGTTCCCTGGGAAGCTGGGAACCAGCTCCCGTTCTGTGAAAGGCTCCATTGGGTGCTGCTCATAACTCCGCCATAGGCTAAAAGGAATTTTGAACGTGCTCTCAGCTCATTTTTTTTCTTCCAGTCCCATTTAGTCGCTGCTCCTTCCCTTCTGCACTGCTCCAGCGTAGGGTCTTTGGGATCACTAAAAGAAACGAGAAAGAGACGACGACGATGAAGAGAAAGAGTCATCCCAGAAAAACAGAGGAACTCACCACAGCTGCCTGTAAGAACTGCCCTGCCAGGGCTGGTGGGCACGCTGGGAGCAGCAAGCCCTGCCCTTAGCCCGTGCAGCCTGCAGAGAGCACGGCCCCGGCGAGGAGGAGGTGGCTCAGCAGTGCAGAACAGCTCCAGCAGTGAAAGGTGCCACTCGCTGTTCCCACGCCTTGGATCAGGCTGGCTGCAGACAAAATTTACATTCCAGACCCTGTATGAGACATGCATAGAGACCACTCGCGTGTGTTGCCAAATTATCTGTTATCAGCCACATCATTGCACTTCTGGGGTAAAAACCCCACTTTTCTGGCCACCAGATAACATGGAAAAATGCTTTTTCCCTGGCAGAAACTTAGTATAATTTTCAGAGGTTGCTGTATTCCTGATGAATACACGGAGAACTACTGTATGTGGCTGTGATGTATTTCTGAGCACTGAAGCAGGGCTTCATGCCATCCCGTACTACTTGGGGTGGTTTCAGAGGTTTTGTTGTTTGTTTGTTTTCATTTTTAAGATAGCTTTGTATTATTGCAGCAGGGAACTTCAGTTTGGTGTTGCTTAGTTTGGGTTTTTTAATAAATAAAATGCTTTATCCCGCCTGTACCTGCATAGTCTTCAGCTGTATAGGACTTCATGAGTTTGACCCAGAGTGTTTTGAATCAGAAATACTTATGAAGGAAGAACAAAGAAAGGACTGAGAAGATTCAGACAACAAAGAAGTCTGCAATGATTCTTACTTTCTTGAAATTTAATAGCAACTTTTTCATTGATTTCAGTGGTAGCAGGACAGCAGTCTACTTAAAAGGGGGGGAAATGGCATTTAATAAAAAAATCTGTTTCAAGCTCACATCTCCTTCCCTGCTTTTGCATCAATTCCCAGTATGAGGCTGAGCAGAACAGCCATGTGCTATTTCCATGCTCCACTTTGTCCTTCAACAGCTCTCTGTGACAACTTATTTTACAAAATATGGGAAAACTCCTTCCCCAAAGGGCTATAAAGCCATGGATTCAGTTGCCAGGGCAGGCCACCCATTCCTCTCAGCAAGGGCTTTTGGCTCAGCCCACAGTGTCCATAGTTGTTTTCAACTGAGACTGAGCTGATAAGGGGATTTCCTTTCAAGTAGAAAAGCATAAACTATATTTATATGCAGATAATTTCCTATTTGTTGGGTTTAGCTTAACAGGCTAAATTTCTGGCCTGTCTCTCCAGTGCTCTCCAACCACATGAAACATATTCACAATTGTCCGGGTGGGAGTTGTTTTGCCAGGAGCTGGAGAGTTGCCACAGTGCAGCTGCTGTGGAAGGCAGAGGTGGAAGGACACAGCCAATCCTCCTTACTCTGCTTTTTCTGTAAGGAGCTATCACAGACCACAGCACCTGCTTAGCATTTGCTACCACGTTCATTACAGATACTTGTGCCACTGACCCATCATTTGCCTATTATCTGGGCAAAGTACACGTATTTTGATCAAAAATTTTAAAAGATAAATCCCTGAAGTATAACCAATGCTGAGCCACCCTGAAGACTCAGTGATTTTGCAGGCAAGTAGGACCATGTTCAGCCAAGGAGGAGGAGAGATTGAATTACATAGCAGTAGAGGATGGATTTACTGAAAAAGCTGGTAGAAGATTCCCAAACTATTAATGCCCAGAAGGAAGGGAATATCAAACCAGCAGTGTAACATGTTCATCTGGGAAACCTACTCCATTATTCTCATCCAGAGGATGAGACCCTAGTTCACGGCAAACTGATAATTATTAGTCTTCTCTGTATCTATTTACACTTGCAAAACACTTCAGGATCCCTCCCTGCAGGCATTGTTCATGTTTCTTGTATTACCAGAGGGTTTTATATTGCATTCAGCTCACTGACTGCCAGGAGAGTATGCTCTTGCGGTTTAAGGATTAAGCTTTTATTTAAATATATATTCCTCTAATGTATATCTGGTTTTGTTTAAACTCGTTTCAGAAATCCTTTGTCCTTTACTGCTGGTCCCTCTAAACTCAGGCTGTGGATGTTACCAGCAGCTCTAGCTGAGCCAATGTCCTTCCCAAGACCAGATTCTTCCAGTTTCACCCTCCTGAGAACTCGTGGGGTGGATCAATGTACACGAAAGTTTTGCAGAGGAATGTCCTACAATCACCTTTGTTTCATACTCTGAAAGTCCAGGAAATAATAAAAACCTCTCTGAAAGGCAATAAATACCTGAATGTCTTACCATTTCTGGGAGCCCTTAGTGCTTCTAGAGTCCTTTGATATTTTGGTCAGTGTCCTTCAAGAAATAGCACATAGCTCTGTCCCACCAATCTCCAGACAATCTTTTGGTTCTAGAAAGAGGTTTTTTTTTTCAATTTTGGAGTGCTGTCTATGCCTTCTGCAGTAGGATCTTGTCTCTTTATGTCTTTCAGTTTTGGAGTTTTCTGTTCTTTTCTTTTGAAGTAGAAATGTTGTATGAAATCCCAAGAGCTCTATGGACAGTGTTGATGGTCCTTGATGATTTGAGTTACAGCTGAGATAATTCCTCTGCTGTCATTAATCAGCCCTGAAAGTTAAAGTTAATATAAGAAATCTTTAGAATTCAAATAGAATTTGTGCAGACATAGGCAGGTCCCCCAGGCCTTGTGTGTGTATGTACATATAAACACATATGTATGTACTCACAGATGTCTACATTTATACACATATGCTAACACCAATGAAAAAAGTATATATGCTGTATTCCAGCAAGAAAAGTATGAATCAATATAGAAAGTAGTATCTGAAAAAATCCAGTTACCATCACAGAAGAGACCATCTCCCTAGTCCTGCCCACCAGAAGTGTGTAACCCTGAATCTATATAAGAATTTAAACAGTGTAAAATAGCAACATTGTTTTAGCTTTTGGATTTCTGGGAACTTTTCTCTTCTAGAGTTTCTCAGCTTGAGAAAGTAACAAACTGCACAGTGGATTCCTATACCTTGTGTAGCCATGCAAATTACATCTAGTTTTCTCATGCCCATTTTGAAATACAGTTCCCATCCTACTTAACCATGTCCTAGTGTGAGACAATACAGTATTGAGAAACACTTGAAGCTACAATAGCAGCAATGCAGATCTTTTGTTTTATCATTAACTGGAATTAATCCCTGAGGACTCAAGAGAGCTCCACAGAAGCCTGATGTATGCAAAAAGAGGCTGATTATGGTAAACAAGGTTAGAGGTATGTGAATAGTCAACAGGCACATTCACACAATGAGTAGACAAACTCCCAGTATGATGGGAATTTTTGTGAGGGAACCTTCCTTCTTGCCTGTAATAGAGAGAAAGGGATAATACCCATCACCATTTATGAGATCCCAGGTGGAGGAATGTAAAAATACCAATGCTCCATCCATTTAGGCTGCACATGGACCCTGACTGAGCTACAGCAGAAACCAAAGTCTTTCACCCTTAGCATGTGATATCACCAACTGAAAGTCAAGTGCATTGGGCCAGGTAGATGTTTCTTGTTGCTCCCTGCTCCTGGTGAAAAGTTCCTTTGCAGAAGGGAATAAGCATGTCCTAGCAGTGAGAGCTGGCTGGCATGAGAGCTAGGGACAAGCTTGGATCCAGAGCTCTGCACAGGAAAAGCAGCAAAGGGAGGTGGAATTCCACAGAGCTCTTAGAAACAAGTACAGAAATCCTGGTAATAGGACCAAGGTGGCCACATTCAGGCAATCAGACCAAGCATGGAAGCAAAATACAGGTCCAGCCATAGCCTTTGACATGTCCTTTTTGAGGACAGCAGGCTCAAATCTTCTGCATTGACATCTGCAGTAAATATGTTTCTTTCTAAATGTCTGCAGTTCAAAAACAAAACCAGTCTACAAGATGTCAGTGTTCATCTTCCGTGAGAGGTGTATCAGTCAGGTTGTCAATTAAAAGCATTCACTGAAGGTGAGCTGTGGATAAATTAATCTAATAGGAAAGCTCCATAGGTCAACAGCTTCCAGTCAGGGATGAGGGAATGTCACAGCACATTGCCTGTGATTGCACATGATGGTAATATTGTCTGTAGTTACCTGGAGGCAACATCCCTGGATATGTTAATGACACCTTTGCCTGCAGCCTGCATGGTACTGTGGTTCAGCATGTTTGAGCTGAAGGTTTGTTTCTATGCTGACCACAGATCTTGTGCTACTGAAATGCTCGCATGAGCATCCTGGTGGCTCTCTGTGCTTATGAAGCATCTCCTCCTTATATACCAGAAAAACAACTGTCTCACACCCAAGAGGAGATTAAAATGGGTTATTCTGCAGACAGTACTACATGGAACCAAGATTACAAGCAGAGAAGGTACAGTCTGACATGGGACATGACCAAGATACAAACTGCTGCATGTCCTTACAGAGGTCAGCAGGATTTGGCAGTACCTGGCTAAACCTCCAGGGACTAGTGGGTCCTGCATGCTCTGCAGTGTGGTCCAAAAGCACCATGGAGTGTGAGCTGCTCCAAAGACCACACAGCCTGAAGAGGTGGACTCTGAGCCCTCACAGTGAAGTCCTGCCCTCTGAAACAGAGGTGGCCCAAGATGACTGAAAATCAGTTTATTGGCCAAATATTCAAATAAGAAGTAATGAAGATTTCCTGTCTCTTCTGAAAAGCAGCAAAGGTGGAAAAATCTCAGGTCAGAAGCAGCAGGGTTTAGGTACACTTGCTTGCAGTGACACTTGAAGGTAGAACCAATTCTTTCAGCCATGACCAAGACAAGAAGACAACCCACATCAAACACAGTTGAATTCATCTTTGGCCCACTGTGTTCATGGGACAGAATTTGAAACTACAGGAAACACAAAAAGATACAATTACATGCATGATGTGGGAGAAGCAAATCTTCACCAAACCTACCTCAAAACTTCAGTAGAAGAGATGAAGAAATCCAGCTGCTCAGAAATACTCGGCTGGACACATGTCTCAGATGATGTTTTGTTGCTTAATATAATACTTAAAACATTCTATTACTGGCTGATGTTCCTCAACCAATCAGTTCACATCTGGGTTTTTTTTGTAAAACTACTTCATATTTATCCTCCCAGAGACTTTCTAAGCAGTAGTAGATATTTTCAGAGATGTAAAAGGAATTCTGGATTCATTTGGTTGGGTTTATTTTTTTCAAGATGAAGAGGAATTTGAGAGCAAAACCAGTTAACATTTACTCATCAAGGCTGTTCTTTTATAATACAAATACCAGACATTAATATGGAAAAATAATGATGGTTTCTCTCATGAACTGAAAGGTACCTTTTATCCATAAAACATCTCAAAACAATTACAATCAAGTAATGAAAAAATCCTTGAATGGGAGACAACTGGTTTGTCACAATTCAGACAAATATTTGTTATGCAAAAGCAACTCCTATTTTCAAAGACAGTGCAGGATATTTGGGAATGTTCTCAAGAGCTCTGTTCCCATCTCTGCAGAAATATAAAATTACATTTTTTGACCATTTGCATCACAGCAATGGGTCAAGCGTTCTGAAGGCACCATGGCTGGGTGCAGGAGCTGCTTCTGCCAGAAATCGTAGACATTTTACGTCATGCACATTCTAGTGTTTCCCGTTACTGTTTTCTTTCAGTTTAGGGATAATCCAAGATGTATGTGTCTTGCCATTTAAAACTAAGAGAAAAACCACAACAGTATTTTCCATGTAAGCCAAAATCTTTCACATGTGCCAACTGCCAAAGCAGACAAAAGAGCTTTGATCATAGTCAGACACCATAACTAGCTACTTGTTTTAATTACAGAAAGTTTTAGCTATTATTACACGACAGGCTGGCACATTCAGCACATGACATAATTTTATGAAAGCATTTCATTTCTCTCAGCACAGCTCCAGCCCTAGGCTATTCCACTCACAGCAGAAGCATCAGTTTGAACGAAGGCAGGGAGAGATATCACAGGCCAAGACCTACAAAACCCAGCCATACACCAATCCCACTCCCAGCTGGGTTGGGAGAACATCATTCTCAGTGCTCCAGCCAGGGTAGAGCTGTCAACTGCCTACAGATTGTGGGTTTTTTTGTTCTTTCACTTTTGCAGGATGAAACAATTCTAAATCTCTGGGTTTTTGGGATATAATGCCTATTGCTTTTACTTGATGTTGTCCTTTTTATAGTACATTAGCTGTTTTAAGTGGCTGATGAGCTAACCCCCAAAATATTGGGTGTTTTCGTGCCTGAATCACTGTCAGACCACCAAAAAAAGCCAAAAACTCAGTCATGGCACAGGTCAACCCAAACATTTTTATAGGTATTCCTGAGCTTGTACATGTTTTCATCTCTCTTAGCAATACTTGAATTTTTTGTCAAAGCTTTCTGTGAATAAACTCGCAAGAGCACTGATGAAGAGCAAATCAAAGGGGCTGTGACGGTCCTAAAAAAGGCTCTGTGATTTCTATTTGAACAAATGCTTATGAAGACTCATTCTTCTCAGAGCTGTGAAGCTCTAATCCTCCTCTATTCAGCCCATTGGAGAAAAATACCAAATCACATCCCCTATCACTGCATCTAATTTCAAATGAAATCAAATAAGCATAGTAAAGAGAATAACATAAATAATTAGTGGCAACGATAACATAGGAACTGGTTTGAAAGAATATCTTTCCTTAGGAAAACACTGGAAAGCAGTGTCAGAGTTTAATTCCAGAGATTTCTGTTTAATGTCAGAGATTAATTTAACAGCCATTAAAACATCTTATTAACTCAAGTGCTAATTGAGTGCTTGGCAGGAATAACAGAGCACTGCCAACCATACTCATAAAAATGGCTAGAATTTGAAGAAATTCTGTGGTTTAACATTTTATTACTTTTATAACTTGCTAATATAGGTTTAGTTGGCTTAAGTGGCCTTACCTACCTCTTCTGTACCTGTTTTGAAGATGCCATGCTCTGATGGCACAAAGTCTCAACTGTCCTTAGGAAAAGTTAAGTCCATTTGCAGTCCTTTTGGCTGAAATCTTCCAGATTGGGCTGAAACAAGTGCTTTGCAGTGATGCCAGAGTTTGTAGGCAGAAAGGTGCAAACTGCTGAGCTTTGGGAATTCTCAGTGCCATGGCTGCTGACATGATGAGCACTGAGAGAGGCAAGGTAAGCACTGAGGGAACAACTGCCCCAGCTGCTCCAGTAAAGGACCCATGACCATGCTGACCACCACCCTTCCAGGACTGGTATTTGAGTTCCAGAATACCAGATTTTTTTTATCTTGTACATGGATATCTGCAGTCTGTAGGGAGAAGTTAGACCAGCAATGCTCCTTCCTCTGTATTTGACCCCCAACAGCCATGGTTTGTGGTTGACACATGCTGCTTCCTTGGTCCTCTCATCCCTTGCACCCACAGCCTATGAAGGTGTCCTATTATGGCTCTAGACCGAGAGAGGATGGCCACAGATTGCTGTATTTTGCTTTTGCAGAAGCACAGAATTCACCTCCACCCATTCCTCCACAAGTACCCACAGTAGGAAGAAAGCGACTAGTTTTTCCTGACCAAACAAAGCCAAGGCACCATATAGCCTGAATTTTGCGTGAGACCTCAAGGGAAGTATATCCCATCACTGGAAGTGTTACAGGGACACTCAGCTCCAGACCTCTCCCCTTGATGACTGCAAATAGAGGTGAGTGGTAAGGACCTCACTCCTTTAGGGCAAGTCCAAACTTCAAGTCACATCATATAAATTGAGCACAGGCAGGAGATAATTTGAGCTCAGCCTACCCTAAATGCACGACAGATACTTTGAGACCAAGAGAGAGCAAATAATATAGATGAAAAGTTTAGGGTCATGAATTTTGTCAAGTTTAAAACTGCCTCAAGTTGTTTTCTAGCCCTCAGCAGGACACACCCCCAGCAATTTGTGTTCAGATACACAGAAAGCAATGGATGAAGCCCCTATTTATGGGCAGGCCACTGGCTGACCCAAGCTCCCGACCTGTGTGTGGCTGCAGCACATGCTCCTGTGTGCTGGGAGGCTTTGTTGTGGCTGCTGTACCTGTGGTGAGCGTGGCTTCCTCCAGCTCAGCAGCTGCAGCAATGGTGGTCTCACACACGGCTGCCTCAAGCCTGTAGTCAGGAGCCCCTGAAAGGTTATTTAGCTCAAGCTTAAAAGCTGTTCAACTGCCCTTGATGAAGCTCCAGCGAAGCATGAGCCAAACAAGAGTGACCAGGGCAGGACTGGAAGCTGTACCTGGGACAATGTTCAGGCTTGCACAGGTACCCAGCACAGGTTATAAAGTGCTTCAAGTTGTCTAATCCACTAGGAACCTTGTTCAGCGGAGGGAGGGAGGTTTTGCTGCATGTCATGTCTCCCCAGCCACCTAGAAATGACCAGCCACCAAACAACTAGTGCTTATTAATAAACTTGCTTAAGGAAATTGGCTGGAGTTTTACTTTTCATTGTGCTGAATGAATGGAACTAAATATAATCCAGAGCTCGTTTTGCTGGGTAACAATGCAAGAGAAACTTCCTGTTCTAGCAGAAATCCCTGAGTCTAAAAGTAGAAGCTTCTCTAGGCTGGGTGAAATTCTTCAAATCTCAAGAAACACTGAGGTCACTCTCTAAATTCCTCTGTCCTCCCAAATACAGATATTATTTTAATACTCTGTGTGAGGATTTATGTAGTGCCCCTCTTAGAACCCAAGCACAAGTTGTTTTAATCAATGAGCTCTCAGATATAAAGGTACTTCTTGGTTTAAGACCCAAATTCAATAATTATTTTTTCAGCTGAACTGGAATAAAGACATTATTTAAACATGTATCTGTCAGCCTGCGGCTGGCTGTTGGATATCTATTTCTCAGCAGCACTGTGGCAGCTCCTTATGTAAAAGGGAAAAAACATAACCATTTCCTCGCATGACTTCATCTTGGGATTATGCCTCCTTACTCCTGCTTCCCTGGAGCATCCTGTCAGGAGATGGTTTCAGGTGCTAACAGAGCCCATGGTGGGTGTGCAAGGGCACACTGGTCTTTGCAAACAGGCCTGTTTGTGTGGCAAATGTTCAAAACAAAGGGCCTCAGCTTTTGATTTTTTTGCTCAGTTCAAAATGAATCACAGGCTGGTTGGGCTCCAAGAGAGAGGGCATCACTGGAGAACTGGCAGTTCAGCAGTGGCACCACTGCCAGGGCTGGGATTCTGGAGACTGAGCCATGTAAAAATACTTTAACCCTGCCCGGCTCCTTTCCTTCACTTTGCCATTGGTTATGTTATAGATCCATCAACTTTCTGATGAGTTTTCCAGGATCAGCTTTGATCCCACAGTACTGCCAGTGTGAGCAGCCTCCTTGCAAAGACTTGTGCTCTAGGAGAACCAGGACCTGATCTATGAGCTCTTTTCTTAGCTCTGCAGGTGCAAAATCTGGTCTTCTCCCTTTGTGGCAGTGCCATGCATAATGGACCTGAACTCAGTATTGCCAATAAATACTGACTGCTCTCCTCCTGTGTGTGTAGCTGCAAGATGGTGTTAAACTGTATTCAAGCCCCATGGGACTGTGGTGATTCCCTTAGAGGAGGAGGTCAAGGTGGTCAGGTGAACCACAGTTGTTGTGGGTGGGGTACTGAACACCTAATGGGTGATAGAAGTTTTAGGAGGCTTTAAAGCCAGAATTATATTTGGTGAGGCCCCTGGGCAGAGCCAGCTTGGTCCATTTACTTCACACACCTGGGGTCAAGGCACTTGGTCAAGGGGTACAAAACAAGAGGAGGCAGAAGCTGGTGGGGTGAAAACAGAGATATATGTTGGAGGTGTAGGGTGGGCAGGAGGCCATGATCTCAGGGTAGGAGTGAAAGGAGGTGTGAAAAAAGAGACACACTGGGCACCTGATAGGGACCTGCTGATGATCTCTTGGATGTCTCCTGTACAGGAAGGTTCCTGGGAGGCCATGGGCTTGCTGTGCTCCTGTGCCATATCTGTAGGGCTTGCATAGACAGGTAGTTGGGTCTGCAAGATTTAAGTATGACTGCAACAACCTATTTGCTAATCCTCTGCTTCTGAAGTGCTGCAGGTGTACAAGGTAACAGACAGATCACCTTACCCTCCACCAGCGAGACCTGGGGCATCACTCATCTTTTCAAAGCTGGGTGACAGCCACACTGCTGCAGAGCACATCACTTAGGGGAGAAAACACCCTGGGAAGCCTTCAACCCAAGGCAGCAGCACCAGGTGCAAACTACTGCCTTGAGCATAATTTTACCTGAGCTGAACCTGAAAGAGAAAGTCAGCATTATCAGTTTCAGTTGCTCTTGCAACTCTGGTGAGTTTGATAGTTAGGAGCAGCCTTCAAAATCTGTGTGTGTGCTCCCTGTATCACCTGTCCACCAAGTGGCCTTTCAGCCTGGAGCAGCACCATGAAGCACTTTCCCCCACTGTCCCATGACTGTGGTTCTCCACAGGGGACTTCCCCTACTGTGGGGCTACCTCTACCTGCTGGATGATGAACACATAATCTGGAGCTTGGGCTGTTCCCTTGGACAGAGCCTGAGATGCTCTGAGACAGCCACTGTCCCTCAGTGCCTCAGTGTGGAGACAGCTTGAGAAAGAGCTTGAGAAGGACAGGGCACGCTACTGTCCATGAGTAACTGAGGTGGCTTTTGTACCTTGGTCAGGCCCTGCAGAACCTCCCAAGCTGTGGGGAGCAGCTGGAGGATGCAGGAGCAGATTTTGTGCTCTCATCCTGTGCTTTGATGCTCATGCCTAATGAGTTAATCAGCTGCTTGTTGTCGCGCCTGAAATATAAATAACAAACAAGCAGAGGATGAACTGGTAAAATAACAACAACCAACCAGAGGATGAACTGAAAAGAGCAAAACATTTGGCATGTGTTCCTTTGACTGCAACATCAAAGATCACGTTAAGTTTTTTGTAGAAGGTTATTTCTCTGGGTTTCTTAGCTCCAAAATTATCAGGAGTGTCAAAATCCATTTGCAGGAAGACCTTCTTGGGAGGAGGATGCTGCTGAAAGGGCAGAGATGTTTAATATTTCACGAAGGGCATGCACAGACTAATGCACAGTTCTCAAAACATCCTCATTAAAATGCTTTAATTAACATTGGTTCAAACACTAGCAGACCTGGAGATTCACATGTCTGGGATACATTGGGGATGCTGTGCACTGCTCAGGTCCCAGTGGGAATATCCTTTCCCTCTGCCAGGGGAAAGGATGCATCTTGACCCCCCTCACAATCTCCTTCTATCACTGTGTTGAGTTTCCTCATCTCGAAGGGCAAATAAATATTTTTTACCTGACCACATGCCAGCCAAGTAACCATTCACGCAAGAGCAAACGAAGTCAACAGTGTAAAGGGAGCAGCAGAGATGATCCTTTCCCTTTCAAAGGCTGTAGTTTCAGTTCCCCAATGTCATTAATCTCATTAACCAACTACCTGGCATCTGGACTAGGCACCCCCCTCCTCCCACACAGGTACAGGGAGTGCTTCCCAGCCCTTGGCCACCTTGGCTGTATTTTGGAGAAAGGACAAGAAGAGGGCTTCAGACCAAGCCAGAAAACAGAAAAGCAAGGGCACAACTCCATTTATACAAGGTCTTTTTTAAAATGTAAAAAAGATGCTTTTTTTCTCACTGAGTAGAGACAGAGTGCCTTATACTTTCTGAAAAGCTGAGTTAATTCCTGAAAAAAGAGATGTAGGAAAAGGCAGGTGGAAAAATATCCCCAGTGCTTATTGTTCCTTGGGCCAGGAAGGGTTTTGGGGCTTTCCAGGGCAGTGCCCTGCTCCAGGGGTGTGTGGTTATGCAAGAGCTGAACATCCACAGTGACTTGGTGCTGCCCACCCCATCCCCATCACAGGCACTCGCTTCCACCCAGGAACTCCAGCCTGCCCTGACATCTGCAGCTGCACAGACCACAGGGAAAGGTCAGGACTAAAAGGGCCAGCAAGACCAAGCAATTTCCTGACGGCAGCAGCCCATGAGGAAGTGCCTTTTGCCGCCAGCCACTTTATCTGCACAGAGATAATAGGAAGGGGCTGCTCTCTGGGCATACTGCTGCCCTTCCCAAACACTGCTGCCACCCCACAGCAACGCCATTGAGCAGCTGGGTGGCAGCTCGTTCTGCACTGCCTTTTACAGTGATTATTAACCAGGCTAGAGCCACATTCCCAGCAACTTCCTTTGGTCAGCACTGACATGGCAGCAAGCCATGGTGAGTCAGGTCTGCTGAGTGGGTGCCTGAAGGACTGCATCCTTGCACATGGATTGGCTAGAAGATGCCATCCCTGCACATGGATCTGCTGGAGGATGCCATCCCAGCATGCGGAGTAGCTTGCACTTCAACCTACAATAGATATGAATTTCCACTCCAGAGAAAATACATTTTAATTATGCAAACTCTATGCGCATTTTTAAAACATAAGGAAAGAAAAAACAGGACCCTGCTCTTATCTTTTTGTGAAATCATTATTCATTTGAAATACATGGAAAATTAACCACATTATCATGTAAATTTAAGTGAATTGAGCTGGCTGAATTAAAGAGACTTCACCTACCTAACCATAAAAATTGCAACACGGAGCTGTCGCAACGAAGCTCTGAGCACTATTTTTAGTGCAGCACTGTAAGACAGGGCCTGTGGGAGGGCATCTTCCAAAGGAATGCAGACGGTATCTTTTAGGAGGAATTAATCCTTAGGAAACCATTACTAGCTCTCACGAATGGCCGAGGGATATTTTTCTGGCTGGGCTGGAGTTTACACATAGAAAGCCACATGCACTGAAAAAATATCATGACTCATTAAATTTAAGGAACAATTTACTGAAGCCAAATTTTCAAGTGCTCCTCCCTCTGCTCCTGGTCCCTTGGCTCGCTGTCCTTGGAGCACACCAGCCCTTTACTGGTGAAAAAACTAAGTTTTTAAAAGTTTTAAAAAATTCTTATTTACTGCCTCTGAATGAAAGCTGTTTAGCTTTTTCAGAATTACAGTTCTACAAAGTGCTCATGCCATACTTTTATTCACCTGAAAAATACCCAGCTACTGAGATCAACTTCTTTCCATTTCCTGTGGTTTTGCAGCATTGCATCTTTGACTATCAGGTCTCAGGTACCAGTGCTTGCAGAGGACATGCACAAACACTTCCCCTCATCAAAAAAGGACAATGAAAATCCAAAGCAGACCCTGAATGGTGATCTTTCCAGATATATTTTTGGTGTTGTTTGTTTTTTTGTTCTTGGGGGGGGGAGTGGTTTGGTTTGTTTTGGTTTTTTGCCTGTCCACACATTAACTTTGACTTCTGTAAGAGTATAGCTCATGCTTAGGAAGCACCTTTGTTCTTCTTCAGTTGCAGCCTTGTGTGGGGTACCCCTTCCTGGTCATCCTTCCAGGACACTGACAGGTATTTCTAGCACAGTGGCACTGCAGGATCACACGGACACAACACAGTGGCTGATTGTAGATGTTGTCATTGTCCTTAGACATTCACAAACACCTAAACCTGCTTATCTTTCCCCAAAATACTTTTAAAGACCTAAACTGAGAATAGGCCTGTCCAGGGTAAAATATTAACACATCTGAAGCACCAAAATCACTAAATGAGTCACATAAACTCACATTTTACTGGTAAAAAGTACTTAACAACATAATCTTTGGAAAAAGTCACAAATGCCATATAAATGGACATTTTGAGATGAAGTTTTGCAGATGTTTTTAGATGCATCACTCTCACTCTCTTCCTCCCTTGCATATCTTACCTCAAAACCATTTGACCCCAGATGCAGTATTCAGGAATCTTTAGATGAAGGGGAATCCGGGAGTTCCCATCTCCCTGAAAGTCACTGGGACTTTGGTTGCCCAAGTGACTTCAGCAAACAGGACTTCAAAGCCTTTCAAAATAGTACAGCTGAAAAAAATAAATAAAGGTTGTAACTAGCCTAGAATTTTCAAATACTTAACTACTTTTTCTATAGAGATGTTTGCACTTACCAGCCTTATCCAACACTTCAAGCAAGCAGTGGTGGTCGGCTTGGCTGCCCATCCCTAACACCAACCCTTCCTTCTAATTTTGCCTCCCGCTTGTTGAAACTTGTTTTTGATTGCACATCCATGGGGGAAAGATTTACATTTTCCTACATGTCTGCAAAATGCCTGCCACAATGTCTGAGCCCTCTAGATGTAATAATAATAACAATAATAATAATAATAATAATAGTAATCACGATTCCCAGTGCGCACAGTGTGCAGCGAGGCAGCTGAGAGCCCGACCGCCAGCAGCTTTGTAGTCTGACATCTAATTACCAGCGAAGGACAGGGTGGAGGAAAGCCAGCTATAGCAGAGGAAGAGGGAAAAGCTCCTGGGAGAAAACCAGAGTGCTCTACAAGGTGGAGTTGCTCTGCTCACCTGTGCTTAATGAGGATGCTGTGACTAAACACTTTCAATGTATCACTCCAGAGAATTCCCTTTGTTTCTGTTGGGAAAGTTTGTCTGGGTGGATTTGAGGTCCTTTTCTGCTGCTTAGGGAAATCCTCAGGCTGGCACAGACCACAAAACATCCCTAAATGTCAGCAGAAATTAAGAAGCAGCAAATGAACAGGGACTGGCATGCCATCAGGGAATGCCAGGAGGGCTGCACCAAGAGCAGGCACAGGAAATCTGCTGAGTCCCAAGCCCCTCTGATTTATTGCCATGGTGCAAACCATCTGCCCAGCACATGGTCAGTCAACCTGACGCCTCTAAGAAATCCCACCTGGAAATCTAGCAGGCTGAGACATAGGGTGAAAGGGACCACTTGGGTCATAAATACAGCTCTGTGTTTCTGCAGGGAACTGAGCTACATATTTCACTCAGAATGAGTGAGTGGGTGAGCTGGTGAGGGATATGGGTGGGGGGGTTTTGTTTTATGGGAAAAAATACGCAATTTTAGAATTTGTTTTCTACTTCGAAGCAGGTAATAAATTTGTCATGGATTGCAATTCCAAAATTGCTTCACATGAGGTAGATCAAAGTGTTTGGCGTCTATGAAATCTGATGTAGGCCTTCAAAAATTGTAAATTATCTTTTTTATAAAACTGAAAGACATTAAACAAAAACATGCCAGAATATAGAAAAATCTGGAGCAACTTGAGTTCATTTAAATTTTGTCCAATTCAAAGCATTTCTTCAAGAGAATTCTTTTTCCAACACATCAGCATTTCCAAGCAGAAAAAAACACTGGTCCCAATGTTTCCCATCCCTGGTGCTGTTCCTGCACCTCTGCTCAAAAACTCCTAAAACTTTTGAAGCTGGAGAAGGTGGCTTATGCTGGCTGCAGCTTTGGGGAACAGTCCCCATGTGCTGATGTGAGCCCTGGCTGGGACATGCTGGGATTGCCTGGGATACCCAGAGCAGACACCCAAGCATTCCCCCAGAGCCTTGTCAGCCAGGCACATGTGGCCAGCTGGTTTCTGTCACCACAGGGAGAGCCAGAGGGCACCGCACACGCGGCTGCCTCTGCACACAACAGCACCCTGCCAGGCATTTTCTTGTCTCAACAAATTACCCTGAAGTGCCCTAAAATATTCAGTTTGCTGGAAGGAATTGGAGAAACATAAAGACATAGGATGTGTTTTGCTGAGCTGACCAGAAAACTTTTCCTGCAAACAGTCAGGGCATGATGTAGCATGGCAGCAGAAGGTGAGAAGGAGATGAAGGCACAACAGAACAAATGTTTTGCAGTGACATTTGTCCTGGACTGTAAATTAGGAGCTGGAAGGGCTCGGTGACAGCCCAGCACACACCAGCAGCAGGGTCTGCATGTGCATCAGGAGCCAGAGGCGGCAGCCCAGCCTGCAGGACCAGCTACTGAGGCAACGCTAAAGGTAATCTAAAAATAAAGCACTTATCAGGGTGAGAAGGGCTGAGTATTTCATCACTCTACCTCGAGAGATGACTAGCAAAGCATGAGCAAGGAGGATTTCTGCTTTGTTAGGAGCTGTTTTCTGATTCACACTTTGCTGGGCTTGGGCAAATACCTTCTGTTGACTCAAGCCTTGTGAGAACGTTGTGTGAGCACTGGGCTGCACCGTCCCCCACCCGCGGGCATCTCTGCTCCTTTTGGTGCAAAACACAGCATTTTTAAGAAAAAAAACACATGAAAGACATGGCTGGCCCAAAACCTGTAAAAAGCAACAAGTTTGGTGCTCAGCTCCTCTTCTGCCCACCTGCCCTACATGAAAAGGCAAGCAAACCTTTCTCTGCGTAGGAAAAAAGCTTCACCCCATCTGAGTGACTTGACAAACTCTATCCTAGGAGGTTTGTTATTTAAGGGACATTTCAGTGAGCACACGGGTAGGTTTAATTCCTAGGGCCTTGCATCCACGGGAGACAGGCAGGGAACGGCCAGGGAGAGGAGCCTGGCAGGGGCAGAGCATTGGCAGGGCAGTGCTGGTGGCAGTGCTGGACCCACGGCGCCGAGCCCCTCTCCACAGGCTGTAGGCAGGCTCTGAGCTGCACGGGGCAGCTTCACACCCTTGTCCACAC
>VZTT01006588.1:38447-51524 GCA_013400855.1 Buphagus erythrorhynchus
GCAGACTACGTGCATCGGGAGATGGTTTCTGCAAGTAATTCTTCTCTCCACAGGAACATATATCTGACTTTGTAATTCATGCATGCCTGGGAAGTTCAATCCAGTCCCACTGGAGTAGCAAGCTTAGGGGGAGTTTATTTATTTAAAAGAGTGCATGCAGTAGCATGGAAAAAAAAATAAAATTTATCAGAAACCATAAGTCTTAATCCTAAACCAGCTTTGCTTTTCTTAAAATATGGTCGACGAAAACTGCTTCTAAAATGTGGCTTCCATGTAGCCTTAGCTTTAGTATTGCAATCCCCACAGAACAGTGTTATAGTATAATTAAAACATCTACAAAATGAAGATAATCTATGGCTGATCCAAGTTTCTATGGACATTTGGAGGCTATGCTGTATGCAGCTGTTCCCAACTAATGCAAAGGTTGGCTGCAACTTTACTTCTGAGCCCATTTGTAACTTGGGGGATAATTTATCTGTTCTGTTTACACAGTTCTCAGCTTGCACAGCCTTAGAGTGCAACATTTCTATGATTCCCAAGCAAAAGGGTGCTTTATCCTCTCAGCTCAGTCTAAGCAATTAATGTTCTTAGGTTTAATGAGGCACCTCTGCTGAAAGGTGTGGGTACTTGCTCGGGTGCTGCAGACATTGCACTGAATGAGATCTACCAGAACAGCAGACACACAAGGGGTGGACTGCAAACCCTTGCTCACACTGGCCTGTTGTACTCCCAGACCTGGCAGAGGCTCTGCCAGGTGATGGGCTGTGGGTATGGACCCATCCTTGTTGGTTCCTGCTAATGGGTTTTGGTGAGCCCATGAAGGATAAACACAGACCAGGGGAAGCTGGAATAAAGGCAGTTTTCCCCCAGTATGAGGCTGGGATCTTAAGGGTAGGAAAACAGTTCTCTCTAGAGTCATGGACACCTTTATACTTGTCACCTTATTAACACTTTCACAGACTCACATAGATCAAGGGAGGCTGTTGGATGACAAAGAAAAAGGGAAGAAACACCTGAAAAAAGATTTTAAATGCAATGATGAAGGAAGGACTTTTGGGGCTTTATAAATCAGGCTGATAAAAAGCTGGACAGCCTGCAACTTCTTGTGAGAGAGCAGAGAGTAGGCATTTGCTACATGCTCATCATCATGACATGATTATGTTTTACATTCACTAACTTATCTCCAGTTAGTCCATGGCTGATACAAGCAGTTTTCACTTTGCAATGTTAAATTACTAATGAAGAAAGTATTAATAACCTCTAAGCAAAGAAAGTTGGCTAGAGAAGCAAAGCTCCAGCAGCTACACAATGGCCCCAGGGGTGTAAAATCTTCAAGCCTCATTGAAACAACAGCATGAAAATCTGCTTTTTTACAAAGGGAGGGAAAAATTCTGCTGGTCAGGAGCGCATAGAAGAAAATCTTTCAGCTGAAGCAAGGCCGGAGGTTCCCATCCTGAGCAAATATTTAGCACCATTCACCGAATGGATCCGTTAGCATTAGTTTAAACTCAAAGACAGAAAGTCATATAGCTTCACAGTGGGAATTTTAAAAAAGCCCAAACAACTAAAAAGAAGCCAAAATACACACAAAAACCCCAAAAAAAGCCCCCCACAACAACAACAAAAAAATCCCAGTATTTTAATTCCTGTTTGTATTTAGCCACTGCAGGACAGCTAAGTTACAGTTGGGATGGAGGTGGTGATGGTTCAAAAGTATTGTTGATTTTAGAGAGTCCTCTGTCATTTCTCAGTGAAAATAATTTGCAAATAAAGATACATAGCCAAAGACATGCAGAAGGCTATCAAAGTGTGCCACAGGAATGCTGGAAAGGGACTTTTGATTAGAGTATGTGGTGACAGGACAAGGGGTACAGCTTCAAACTGACAAGAGGGCAGGTTTAGATTAGATATCAGGAAGAAATTCTTTACTTTGAGGGTGAGGATGAGATTTAAATACACATATTTTGTATTGCATAAGCATGTAAGCCAGGCTGAGATCAACCTGAACTCTTCTTCCCCAAAGGGCAGGATCAGCTCAGGCCCAGCAGACACAGAGGCTGCTCTGATGCACAGCAATGCCCTGTTCACCCTCTGGTCTCCCTGACTTGTGGGGGGGGAATAAGGAAGGGGTTTTGATGTAACACAAGAGTGATTTCCTAGAAGACAACAAGATTTGCTGAGCTGCCTGTGCTAAAGGGCTGTTTGCAGAAGCACAAGTCTCTCTGTGTCCATGCCAGGGTTTGCAGCAATAAATCATGGGTTCACTTGGATGCATTCCTTATTGCCTGGGAGAGCCCTGTTGCTAAATCACACAGTTATGCCACCATGGAGCATCTATGATTTTTTTTTGTAGTTGGGTTTCTTTTGTTCCCCAGAAAATCTTCTGGGCATACACGTTTCCTTAAGGCAAAATCTTAAATTTCCAGTTACATATTACCTAGATTTTGGTCATCATCTTACCTGCAACCTGGACAGCCCATGAAAACATGTCTTATATGGTTCTCTGTTGGGTTATAACAGTGGCCACCTCATCAGAGCTGCTCACTTTCCTTTTTGGGACAAAAGAGATAAAATATTATAGGGTTTAGTAGTATCTGTTTCCAGAAGTCCTACAACAGTTCCTTATCATCATCATAATAAACCGTAACAATAGAAAAACTGAACTAATATTTATCTGAGATTAACAAACATGTCTCTTTCAACAGATTAAGAAGACCATTAGAAAGTAATTTGCAGTCTGCTTGTTTTCTAGCCCAGAGAAGCTCTGGATGCCCCATCCCTGTAAGTGTTGAAGGCCAGGTTGGATGGGGCTTTGACCAACCCAGGCTAGCAGGTAGCATCCCTGCCCATGGCAGATGATTTTTAAGGTCCCTTCCAACCCAAACCACTCTGTCATTGTGGTTTGCAGGACACCACCTCTCTTACTCTGATGGCCAGTTTTGTTGTTTCTATGATTACACTGTTTTAAAGCCAGAGCCTAAAAATCTCTGCACATATTGAAATCTCTCCTTGTACACATAAAGGTTTTGTTTTTTTTTAATTATTTAGATTCTGGTATTTTCTTTGTGACTACTACTGCTACACTCATTAAACCAGCTCTGAAGTTAGACAGCAATTACAGCAAACGTTAAGATCATCAGCCACTCAGGTCTATTAAAGCAGAAAACTATTTTTGAGGCAATCCAAGAAACACAGCCCAGCTGGCCAACGACAACACACCTTCCTCGTAAAGAGGCAGGATTTTGTGCAGCTGCATCTGACCCCTGAGCTCAGAGGAGCCCGAGCGCCAGCTAATAATGCAGCTGCAATGTAGATACATCCTGGGAGCACACTGCCCTTCAGTTTGCTTTCCCAAAAAAGGGGGGAGGTGCATGGTGTCCAACTGTGCTGTGAGCATGTCCACCCGGACAGAGAGATAAAAGAGAAACCTGTTACAAAGAGCAAACTGGAGCCACACCTGAAACTGTGACAAGATGGTTCAAGCTGGGATCCAGGAACACATGAGCTTCTCTTGGGAACCAGTTGTCCTCATCCCATGAAACTTTGGTTCCCACTGACAGGGAAGATCCTTTTTCCTGTCAGAGGATAGAGCATGTCCTTCATCAGGCTGCAGCATTTGCATGGCAGAATGCATTCCTGATTAGAAATAGCCACAAACTCCCAATTAATTAACAGCTAAAAATTACTTTAAAGAGGTCTTTAAGATTCCTTTTTTTAACTTCCTCTGGTCCCCTTGAAAATTAATAAAAGAAAAACCTGTGTTAAAATTCTAGGGTGTTTTAATTCACTTCAATTCTCAAATACATCCCAGACTTTTAAGAATAAGTATTGTTGCCTAATGTTCATCCCAATGGCACCTTCCAGGCCATACTGCAAACTGCAAGGATCCATTAAGGAGAAGGCTACATCAACAGCCCTGATGCTGAATGGCTGCTTTGCCTTGTGCTCCCCAGCAGCATGGCCATGGTGTTCTTGGGATCCAGAGCAGAGGGGTGGGAGGGCAGGAGCTACCTGGTGGGAACTTCACAGGATCTCCATTGGCATGGGAGGAGCCTGCAACCATGGTGAAACAAAGGAAGGGTTCTGGTAACAAAACTGACCTTTATGAATACTGCTGGTATCATAAATATGTCTGCACACCCTCACAAGATGCCTGTTGCCAAGGAGAAAGAAGCAGGACATGTGCACACACGCAGGGCACACCAGGAGGCATGGGGACTTTTAAGCACCTGCTTTTAAATAATTCAAACCATGTTCTTTTCAATCCTACCTCAGGCAGGCCTCCAGCATGTTCCTGGCACCCACATACTGGCTTCTCAGGATTTAGTCCTGCAGTCTGCATCCATTCTTCCTTCTCCTATTTGATCAAAAAGTTTGTAAAATGCTGATTCTGTAGGGATTTTTCCATTTTTCTCTGAAATGAAACTGTCAGATGGAAAGGAGAGCTCATCTGTTGTACCAATGTACGAGATAAAAAGGATGCAGATTGCAGAACAGAAAAATAATAATGAAAACAAAAAACTACCAAGGCCATCTTTAAAACAGAAGCAAGAGGTATTGAGTAGGGAAGAGCTAAGTACCTTGTTTATATACATCTCAAGTGCTTTTGTTTGTGGAATAGAAAAGAAAAAAGATATCTGGATGTTCATACTCAGACGGGGACATTACAGGATCATTACACTTGCAGACTTTCTGTCTTCCCCAGTCCATTAACATCCCATCCCCACACCTCAAGCAAGATTTCCCTGGAGATGTCACCTTCTTTCATCACATCTAATATCTAATAAAGGCATAAGAGAATTTAATAACAGACTGCACAGGGGAGACTTCTGTTCAAACAGACAAGGTTGCAGCCAATGAGTTTCTGCTACAGATGCTGAAGAAGTATAAGAGTGGGTGTTTAGTTTTGGAGGTCATGCCAGCAAAGCCACTGATACCACCCCAGCCAACCCAAAATTTATATGAAACAAGACATAAAAACTTGTCCAGTCTTTCCAGCTCCCTGTCACTTGGGTCTATAAATTTACAAAATTCTTTGGAGGGGGACTGCCTTCTCCAAAGGATCCTGAGACAACACAGCAAGTGAAAGTAGTCAAAGTGAACTTGCAACCATCTTAATCACAACTGCTGAATTTAACAGAGTATTCCTGGATTGCTTAAAAAAATCTGCTGCTCTACTTGAGAAACCAGCCCCTTATTGGTCTCCTGCTGGAATAAGTACTTACATGAAGAGCACAGGGTTTTATGGCCCCTCCCTCACAGCACTGATATAGTTTCCACAGCCAACATTTTCAAGAACCACCATTGGATTAGCATACTCAAATTGAAAAACCTTAAGAAGCTAATGTTTTGTTTGTTTTTTTTCTTTTTTTTATCTGGAGGTGAGCAAGCATTGTAACAGCAGTGATCTTGTATAAAACCATCTCAAAAATTCCAGAAAAACTGAGAAGTGAAGGTTGCAAAAATACCACATCATTTCTAAAAATTGTGGCAAGCTAAAATAAAGCACACTGACCTGACAGCTGAGTCCTGAGGTTCTGTATGGCTTATTCATGCAGTGCCTGCCAGGTCGTTTGTCATTCATCTTTTACAAATCTATGTTCTCGTATTCATTCTGTAGAGGTGTGCTGGAATGTTTTCTATAAATGCTTTTGCTGCTAGAGATGGGCAATTGGCTTCATGATTCTTTTCAGGTGTGTGTTTAAATGGAGAAGGGAACAAGCCAAGGATAGACAGATGTTCAGTTACAAACATTATATATGTTCTATGAGGTAAATATACACGAGAAATGGAAAATGTTTATTTGCTGAGAGTAAGCCAGACAACCAGGGGCAATGCCCTTAAGAGTTAACCAGTTTTGCCATTGGTTTGCTGAGAAGGACAGATATGCAAGGTATTGGTGATAGCTACACCAATATTATTATTGAGTAAAGAACTCAGGACCCTTTCACTTCCCCTTTCTCACTAAATCTGTGAATTCAGTTTTTTACTGCACTAGAAACATGTCAAATTTTTATTTTCAACTATTTAATGTAAATTGCCAGACTTCTTGCATGCTTCAGGAGATTCCTTCCAAAATGGAGTAGAGTTGGCATTAATTTCTGGGCTTTATCCCAGAAATATCCCTATTTTTCTTATGCTTTCACAGGCTCAGTGATTCCCTCATTCTGGGCTCCCCACACTTGCTGTCCTCATCCTGCTTCTGGAGATCTCACAGGCTTGCTGCATCACACCCTTGTGTGTCACCCACTTGTGTGTGTCATCCCAGGGAGTCCTCACTGCTTTGCTGCCAGAGCATTGAGCCACAGGGAAGAAGAAGTTTGTAAGGTCCAGAAATAGTCTTAGGGAGAAGAAAGGAAATGCTGAGTGTTGGCTACTTGGCAAAGGCTGCACGTCTACTGCCGTTGTGGAAAATGCCTGGGAGGCACCATTAACCATTGCTCTTTGCTACGGGCTGGCTTGTGTCCACACCACTAAGGACCAGCGCTCTCTGAAGGGCAGTGGTTACCTTCATGCTGTGCAGTACTTGGCCTGGGTCTCCTCTGGGCTGCCTGCAGAGCCCCACAGACCCCAGGTCAATAATTATTGCATTGGGAACTTTTTCTAAGTTTGAATTCTCTGAGTGGTGAAAGGAGTGGGTGGCAGCCTGCCAGCATGACGTTTTTCAGCAGGATCTGAAGGCATTTTGAGTTCTACAGTGCAGCATGGAGGACAGTGAGCATGAGGTCTCCTGGGATGGCTGGAGGACTGTCCAAGGTAGAGTCTGGTCCAGCTCATTCCAGACTCTACTGTGCCACCCTGAAAAAAAGTCCGGTCAGTCATGTCGAGGTTTCTCCTTGGGAGAAACCAGTTGGTTTGCTCTGGAGCAGAGACAGGAGGGAGCTCATATGCATGCCATGGAGACAGCTGGTGAGCAGAGCCTGGGGGGAACAGAGGCAGCCAAATTGGCTGTGCAGACAAGAGGTACTCTCATACCCCCACCATGGTCGCACCCAGTGAGATGTTAAACACAGAACAAGCAAAGCAATTTTTCCTGGCCATTACCTGCAGGATTGGCAGCACGTCCCTTGCTGGTCACTGTCACAGCCATCAGTATGCAGGTGACTCTGGCACATGCTTCTTCAGTCACCATGAACTCCTCGAGCTTGTCAGGTGAGGACAATCTTCACGCCTTGGCTCTGCAATTTTTAAAGGTCAGTGTGACTAAACAGCAATTCTTCTGTATCTCTTTCAATTAGCCTTTGGTTTTGGGCCTGTCTAGGGGCTTAAGCTCAGTCTTAACCTTAAGATGTTCAGATACATGAAACACCTAAAAGCAAATTAAACAGCACACAACTGGCAGGTTTCAATATACCTCCCATCCCATTTAGAGTCCACGCTTGCTGTCGTGATTAAATTATTCTCTATCATACACAGTCTATTTACAGCAATACGTGAAAATGTTTACCTTAAAATATAAATGTAATTATAAAGGTATAATTACAGATGTGCCTGTGCCTCTTTGAGCCATCTCAAATTACAGTTTCAAATTATAACAATAAAAAAGATTCAAATTAATGACCTTGATTAATTTCATTACAGAGTGGAGTGAGCACCACTGAGCACAGGGTAAGCTTACACTGCCTGACCTTATTTCATCCAGCCTCTTCCACGCAACACAAGAGATCCCGATGGCACATCAGGTGAGTTGTTCCTCCCAAAGACAGTTGCTAAGCAATCAGCTGCAGGGCTATAAATGTTGAGTGCTTGATATACAACACATGAGGGTAGAGATTAACTCTTCTTTTTTTTTTTTCTTTCCAGGTATTAAGGGAACCAGGGTAGTTAACCTGAACTGCACTGAAGGAGTTTGGAATAAGAAATCAACCCAGATTTAAGGCAGCCTTCAATGTTTGTGTACAGATTGAACTGATTTATCGTGCATGCTATGTGCCGAGTTGCAAAACCTTGCTGTATTACTGATTTAAAAGGGGAACAATTTGATTTGTCATTACTAATAGGGATGTAACTAAATTAGTCTCCCACATATTTTATGCTGATGAGGTCTTGCTTAGATTTCCCTTTGTAGATTTACATCCTCACTAGCTTTAATCACAGCTAAGAAACATCATATGAGTAATACTATTATGAAATACTGAAGTATTTTCAGAGGGGTTTAGAAAACCAAGAAAATCATAGAAGTCAAAATCAAAGGTAAGCTTTAACATTCAGCCCTATGTTGTACATTTGATTAAATATTAATTCACAGCAGTGTGTTGGGTACTTACAACCAAGCTCTCTTGACCCATTTGAAATGCACAGTCACGTATATAAACTTGGCATTTGAAAAAGGACAGGTCAATGCTGTAGATCCCACTTAAATCTTTTCTGCAGTTCTTGCTTTATTAGTGGTCTAACCCTACTCCTATAAGTTGTTGACTTGCTTGCAGTTGTGGAATTAGGAAAATATTGCTGTAAGATAGATATATAGACCTTGAAAAAATACAGTCTCTCTCTTCAATACTTTTTTTTTTTTAGATTTTTTATTGTTGTGGGTATTTTGGGGGGTGTGTGTTGGTTTTTTAGCAAAACAATGAGAGGTGAAAGACAACCAAATCCTGGTTTAGTCAAAGAATTTGACTTCTCCTACCAACAGCAGAAGTCATGTCTGGATGGGAACATTAGGAATTGGGCTGCTCTCTGGTTAAAAAGAAGAAAAAAAAGAAAAGCCACTGGGTAACTTCATGAACTCCTTAGTGGGATCCAATATGAGAAAAGAATCAAGAGCCTCACTGTGCAAGGTGGGAAGCTGAAACATCAGACTACAGCAAGACACCTCAGCATTTGTCTTCATCAGTGAAGCTGGGAGTAGACAGTGCAGGTTAGCAGAGTGCTGCCTCTGCCCTGCAGCTCCTCAGAGCGGTCATTACAGCCTTGACCATGGCCAAAACATTCACAACTATCAGTGAGCAATTTGCTACTGTCAGCCCTTGCTTTGACCACCGAATAAATTCAGCACTGGGATGCAGCCACCTTTTTTTTCCCCATCCACAGTCATTCCTCAGTGCCAACATCTTGCACTGAAATTTCTTGAAGGTTTTTGCTTGTGTGAAACTGTTAATAGCATTTCATTTGGTATCAAAGCTTTGATCTCGCCCCTTAAATACCACATTAATGCAGAGCTCCCCTGAGTGGATGAGTTCACAGTATTAGTTAACCTCATCTGCTGGAAGTCTCAAATATGATGTAGAAATAATTCTGTGCATTGTGACAGAAACAAAAACTCATCCTTAATTAGAAGTATAAATAAAAGGGATTTCTATGCTTAGACAAACCCAAATTCAGAGAGCAGCTTTGTGCTGCTTTTTCACTACATTAAAGGAAAATTCAAATTCTGCATGCTCAGCCTACAATTCTAACTTCTGGTCAGAAAACAGGGCATTTTCCTGAATACCATAAAGCACCTGTGAGCAATAAGCTAGCTAAATCCTCAACACATTTGGATTTTGATCCCTCTTTTGGGAATAGAAACTGAGCTGCAGATTTTGGCAACACCCAAGTTTCATTACTGCTGTCAACTTGTAAATGTTTTATTGCTCTTTAAAACCCCTTTAAGATGCCCTTCAAGGTGTTGTTGATTTGATCCAGGCAGGGATCAAGCTCAATTTTTTCAAGGAGCCTCTCAGTCACTACCCACAGGTTTCTGACTTTTTACTGAGAAGGTGCTTGTAGGTGCCTGACCACATAAATGCTGATGGAGCAGAGCTGTCTGCAGCCTGAACTGTCCACCTCTCTCTTCCCAGTAGCTGTTGGGTGTTCTCAAGCACAAAAACAGGTTTATGGGGACTTTACCAAAGCAGTGCCAGAAGGCTGCTTTTTGTTGCTGGTAGCAGTCAATTCATTGCAGGATCAAGCCTACACTTCTTGTTGGGAGGGGTTGTTTATCTAATTATATTTTCATGTCATATTTCCAGGCTCTGACCTGGGAATTGAATGCTGCAATCACTAAGACCTGTGCTTATCCTTCTTCCCCTGTGATTCCTGTCAGCCTGGTCCTGGGCAGGACCAAGGCTGCTGTGGAGGCTGCAGCAT
Source organism: Buphagus erythrorhynchus (assembly GCA_013400855.1). Classification (NCBI taxonomy): domain Eukaryota; kingdom Metazoa; phylum Chordata; class Aves; order Passeriformes; family Sturnidae; genus Buphagus; species Buphagus erythrorhynchus. Next base: position 48,519 of record VZTT01006588.1, read on the forward strand.
CAATCCTGCAATCCTTCACTCTGTCTATAGTCTGGCAGAGCCCAGAGCCCACATCTTCTTGTTTGGGATGATTCCTGCAGGTGCTGGATCATTGTATGAAAGCAAGACCATCAGCACTAGCACATCCAGCATTGTCCTATCACCGTGCTGCTAAAGTGGACTGAATCCCAAGTTAATTCCACTACCGATGTAGTGGAATTATAATCTCAAGGGAAAAACCCACCCCTGTTTAGAGTGGACAGGGCTGCCACCTGGAGGCACCCCAGTTTTCCTACATAGTCAGTGGAGAGAGGGAAGCGTCTGTGTGAGGTGACTGCAGCTCCAGAGATGTGTGAGCGCTCCCGTAAGACATTCATGCAGCCGCGTTTTGCAGCTGGGAGACGTCAATTTTGGCACCACAGTTAAAGCAGAGGCTCTGTGCTAGAGGCCTGTCTGGGGTTAAGGATTTAATCAGGGAGCTCAGCGGTTATTTGCCCCCAAACTCAGCCAGAGCACTCTCAGGGCCAATGTTCAGGCAGAACCAAACTCCCACCTCCCCATTGATGTAAAGCATAAATAAACAAGGACCTAAAGCTCTTCCATCTTCCCCAGTTACGTCAGGCATCTCACAACCCCCTCATCCCTCCCTGATTCTCTCTGGTCAGTAGCAGGCTGTTTTCTTTTCCAGCAGGAGCCTTGCGGAGGCAGTGCCAGGTTCCCAGAGGACGGGCAGGAGCTCAGCAGGGTTGCGACAGGGCCTGTGGCACCGCGGTGCCGCGTCAGAGCCCGTGCCGGCCAACGTCGGGCGGCTTGAGCAAGAGGAAACAGCTTCAAAGGCATCAAACTTCTGCAGATCTCTCGAGAAGTCAGGGGCAAGGAAGAAACAAAAATGCCCAGTACCCAGAAATTTGCTCTGTCAGTATATAGCGACCTTCAGCCCACTCCCCCTCTCCTGCCCAGACTGGGGGATGAGTAGTTTTGCCTTGCCCAGAGCAATTTTTTGGGGTTTTTTTGGTTGTTTGGTTTGGGTTTTTTTTGTTTGTTTTTTTTTCGGGGGGGGAGCGGTGGTTGGGGGTTTTTTGGTGGTTATTGTTGGTTTTTGTATGACGTTCTGGGTGGCAAAGCAGCTGAACAAGGAGGTGGAAGGGAGTTGTGGTAGCGCTTGCTGCTCCTGCCAGCTCACCTGGTGTCCTGGCCAAGGTGTTTTCTCCACCTCTGTGACCACAGCTGTGTCCTGCTCCTTTGGCAACACCTGGAAGTGCAGTTCAGCAGCAGTAAAGAGAGGGGCAAGGAAAGGATGGAGCCCCCCAGGAGAATACAGGAGGTCTGTAATGAGAATGAGAAACTGTTCAAACATTCATGTCCCACTAGAAAGTCACCATCAGCTTCTGTTGTTCAGGGACATCACTGGGGGATGCACCTGAGCAGCTGCCTCCAGCAAAGGCTGTTCTCACAGAAATGTGGCTCTGAGGGGTTTTCTTTTTCCTAAATAACTGATGTAGGGAAAAGGCCAGTGTGACTGTGGGAGTTCCAGGGTCCATGGAAACACCACCATTTTTGCATCCATTTTTGTTTCATGTGCAACATGGGGAAAACAGAGCCTGACACTGTCACACGTTTTGGGCTGTGCCTTACCCCACAAATGACATTTTGGGTGCTATCTGTAAGGAGATGCTTCAAATGAGCAGAGGTACTGCAAGCCATCATCTGCCAAGAAAATGAGTGGCCACTTCTTTGCTCAAAGAGAAGATTTACTTCCCCACCCCCAAAATATTGATGAGTACAGGGTTTTCCTCAAATCTCACAGTTACCATGACTCCACAGGGACCTATTCCAGAGGAAAGGCTGTTTTAACCCATCTCCTCCTAAAGCCCTCCCAAGAAGGAGATCTGTGGTAGACCTCCATTATGTTAGCAAAAACAAAGAAAAACCAAACCAAACAAACAAAAACCCACAAAAACAAAATAAAACAAGAAGACCCAAACCCACAAAAAAAAAAAATCTTTTCCCAAACCTGTTTCATTTTCATTTTTCAATATAAATTATTAAGGACATGAATTTATAGGCAGACATCAAGTGAATTCACTAAACTGGTTAGGGTCTCATATCTCTTTTACTTGCCTTACCCAGAGAAAATCTTACTTTTCATTGCCCCTGCCCCTTGCCTTACTCCTAATTTTCTGTTGGCTCTGATTTCTCAAACCATGTGAAATTTTCTCTCTCCCCCAGCCTGGGTGTCCTCAGTTTGCCAAGGCTTCTGCTTCTTGTGCTCTGTGCTTTCATGCCAAAAAATTAATGTGGAGATCAAGAGCTGAACTCAAACCAACCAACACAGTGGGGTAATTAAGGACTCCAAACCCAAATCTTATTTGAACATTCACCACATCTCCTCCCACAGAAGCAAAGACCTTCACTGACAAAATTGCTTCTTGACAACCCCAATTTGTACCTCATCTGAGGTGGGTCAGGGAAGGAGTCAGCCTGGAGTCACTGGGGAACTTCAGCTGAAGTGGAGGACAACAAACCACAAGGTCCAACAGCCTCACCCATCTCAGTCTCAGCTCAAGGTGACAGCATTCCCCATTGCTTGGAAAGGAAAGGTAGGACTGTACTGCACCACAGAGCATCTACACAGCCAACAGCAGAGTAAACCACTGCCAGCAGGATATTTTTTGTACAAAACTCATTTTCTCCAGTTTGTTTGAAAACATTCAGTGCCTTTTGCTTTATTTTTTAATTATTATTTAATTTAATTTGTGGCTTGCTCCTCACAGCTCAGCTCCAGCATCTCCCTGGGCCTGGCTCCTCTCCCGTCACTGACAAGCACTGTCTCTGCAGTTGGATCTTGGTGCTAAAGGAAAGGCAGTTTTAAATTTCCTTTCCACCTCTCTGAAGATGGAAGATTATGGAGGTATAGAAACACTCAGGGATTTGAAAAGCAAGTATCAAAAGAAACCTTATTCTGAAATATATTTACTGAGTCCTTCCTTTTCCTGGGAGGCTCTGTTCCTGAAGATGCCAGAGGGG
>VZTT01006588.1:57362-76430 GCA_013400855.1 Buphagus erythrorhynchus
TTTTTTTTTTTTAAGTGGGGCTGGCGATTAATGGGGCCGCAACGTTCCGGGACGGTGTCCCCGGCCGCCCCGGGCCCCGCAGGCCGCGCAGCACGGCCCGCACTGCGCCCGGCGGCCGCACGGGGTCACACCGAGACTGCGCCCTCAGGCCGGGCCCGCGCTGCGCGGGGACAGACCCAACAAACATCGGCTCTGGGGACAAATCCAACAAACATCGGCTGCGGGGACAAACCCGACAAACATCGGCTCCGGGGACAAACCACCCGCTCCGGGGACAAACCCAACAAACATCGGCTCCGGGGGACAAACCACCCGCTCCGGAGCTGTGCCTGGCACAGGGGACAAGCGCCGCTGCCTTCTGTCCAGAGGGTTTGGGCATGAAAACACCAATTGCTGCTCTTGCCCCAGCCGGGAAAGCTGCTGGCTCCCCGCGGGGCTCGGCGGCTTCACGCTGCAGATCGTGCCCTCCTATGGGCTCACGGAGCATTGAAAATCTGATTTCTCCCTTGAGGCGAGAGAGCTGGGACCTCCCTCGGTGCCATCCCAGGCGATCGGAGGCTCCGAGGCGCTAGTGCCAGACCCCAACACCGTGTGCCAGCTGTACCCGCTGGGGACCCGGGGGACAGCGTGATCCCTGCCACTGTGCCAGGTGGGAAAGCCTTCAGCACTTGAACCGCTTAATTTGACCCAAATATTGTGCTCTCCGCTGGCTTTAACGCTCCTGCGTGACAGCAGAGCAGAGGATGGAAGGACTCGGTGCGCACCCCAAACACAATCGGCTTCCACGCAGCTCAAGCACTTGACCTTTTAAAAGTCTAAATGACTCGGCACAGCCAGAGCCCGGTGCTGGGACAGCAGGTAGAGCAGTCCGGCTTGTGAATGTGCTCCCTGCTCCCTGTCCCGCGCGGCTGAGACATTAAAGGTGGAAAAACTGTGATTTGGCAAGAACTGGAAAGAACAGCTTTGCTGCATTTTAAATATGAGATGTTTGCTTTGGTGGAAAGTGACTTGAGGATGCTAGGACGGGCCGTAAAAATACTTAAAAGTCTCAGTGAAGGAAAATAACCTAACCTTGTAGCTGTTGGATGCAATGGATAGAACGCAGGAGCGGCAGTTCGTGCTCCATCAGAGCAGGGGGACAGGGCCTATCGGTGAAGGCAGGAAGGAAGGGAAATGTTTCAGCCCGTGGCAGACCTGGAAGGGCTTGTGCAGATCAGTCATGGCCGAGCAGAGCCTCGGCACAGCCGGGGACAGCGAGGAGCCGCCGTGGGCATCTCCCAGCACGGCAGGGATACGCTGACCGGGCAGCAGCACAGCCTCCTGGCCCCGCAGGTGCGCGGCCACCGAGCGCCGTGCTGGGCCAGGAGCCCACGCTGGCACCGCTCCTGCTGCCAATCCCTGCACACCACATTTAGCACAGAGGGCTGCTGAAACAAGGAGATAAAACATGTGTTTAGATAGAGCAAAGCAATCAACAAGGGAGCTGGGAAAGCTGAGCGGCCAGGGATTTGAGTGATGGCTTGGATGTGCTTGCACAGCCCAGGATCTGTGGGGCAAGCCTCTAAGATATTTCCCTGAGCAGCTGGGCAGAGACAGCCATTACCAAGTGCAATTAACTGCTTCATTACCACCTAAGCAAAACAAACCCATCAATCTCTGCTGCATTTACCAAAAGGAGAAATTGATACCAAGATACAAACACAGTGCTCCAGACTGCAGGCATGACCCACCACCCCCCCAGCCTGGCAGTGACTTTGCTCCCCAGACAGTCCCTTGGAAGCAGATTTTAGATACCCCACACTATTTCAGGTGTGCTGACACACACCAGTGAGCCAGCACTCAGCACCCTCATGAGCTGAGCTGCTCCACGGTGTCATAAACACCTGCTGGGATGGAGCTGTAGGCCCAAGTGGGAGTGATGGAGGTGAGAGCAGAGTTTAGTCTTCCAAGGTCCACCTTAAGGCACCTGCACCTGATGCATCCAGCAAGTTTTAAGGAGCAAAAGAAGGCCAGAGACCACTTCTAGACAAGAGCAGACTACCAAAGGGAAAGGGAACCTACAGGGCATTGGTCACTTTCAGAGGATCAGGAGAAACTGATTTTCAAGCTGAAGCCCAGAAGCATCCCAGGCACAGAGCCATCCTCAGTTTACATGGCACAACACCCTTCTTTACAGCAGCATAGACATTTCCTACAAGCTTTCTTCTTCCCACCAGACACATCTCTAAATAAGGCTCCAGGTGACAGGCAGGGAGCAAAAGGTCCCCTGGCATGCAGGAGGAACAAGGATGACTGACTATGAGATCCAAGGTTAAGCTTCAAAGGACCACTAAAACATCAGGGTCTGGAGACTTCAGCATCTCTAAAACCCGTGCTCTACTCAGAAGATTAAGGTCTGAGTACAGTAAAAAGAACTGCACTTACCTCTGTGATAAGATACAAGTGATTTATGAAAGGGATTATTCATGGATGCTTGAGATAGCAGGACAGAATGAGCCAATCTTATATTCCTGAGTATTTTAATAAGATCTGTAGGATGGAGATAACATACCTACAGCAGTGTGAGGGCACAGTAACCAATGCTGGTACCATCGTTGGTGGGGAAGATCAGGAGCACTGTGCATTGTACAAGGTTAAATTGAGGAAGGAGTTACTATACAAAATCCTACAGGCTCTACTGCAGCACAATGTTGCAACATCTCTGCTGTGGGGAGGCCCAAACAAATGCTCATAACAGCCCCGTCATCCTGAGCATCTCTGAAGGGATGGACTGGGACAGGGGCTCAGCAGAAGTGGGGGGGGGAGCAGAAGCCACTTCTCATGCTCAGGCAGAGGAAAGACATGGCTCCCCCCTCCAGTCCTGCACAGCTGGGTGAGGATATGAATAAATCCCTGTTGTGCTAAAAAAAAGTTTACTCCCATCTTCCATTGTACCTCACTGTAAGGTCTGTGCAGAGCTGGCCACTGTGGTTCCATGCCTGGTTCCTCAGGCAAACCTGCTGCTCTGTGTCCAGCATTTCTGAAGGAAAACAAAGCAGAAGGATCATTTCTTCTCTAGCTGCAGTCAGGGTGTGTGAAAGCAGTGATTCTACACAGCTATGCTCAGCTCCCACACATGACACAGTGATGGAACCCAGAGCCTGGCCTGAACTGCTGTGTTCAGCATGACACCAGTTTTAATGAGTGCTGCAGGAATCACAGCCAGCTCACACGGACAGGAGAACTGTTCTGGGCAAACTGGGAAGTGATTTCTGTAGGTGATTAGGAATTGCACATAGGGAGATTGCTGTGTTCAGGGATTTTCCTTCCCCTCCTTTAGACACTGAGTTCCTAAATGGAAGTGCATTCTTCCCTGCTTTCCTCTGCCTTGTTGGATCCATTGCCTTTCTTTTCCTGCTGGTTGTAACAGCCCAATGCCAGTGTGACTCCAGCCCTGGTGCAGGATTAGCACTGGGGTGAAACAGGAAGATGGAGAGCACTGGGTGGCTTTGCCTGTGCCGCTGCACCCCTCCTGCACATCAGCTCACAGACAAATCCCTCCTCTTCGTAACTTCCTGGACCAATTTTTAAACTGAGACCACCAGGACCCTGACCTCTGTCACAGGATAGCCCCCTGAGTGCTTATTTCTGCCTTAGTCCCAACATGGGTGGCTGCACCACTGTGCCTATAAGAAGCACCTGATATGTTTGTTAAAAATACTTGTGCTCAGGGGTATAGAGTTCACCACAACAATCAGCTTACTCTTCAACAGTTGGTTATGCACAGGAGATTTAACCTCTTCTTTCTGACCTGCATTTGTTCAAGTTGGCTCAACTTCTGGCCACTGGTTCCCATTAGACCCCTGCCAGAAGAAGCCTGGCTTCCCAGATGTGTGCACCCAGTGCAGACATTTACTGATGGTGTCTGCAACCATTATCTCTTTGATAGGTTCAATAGATTGCAACTCTGAACATTTCCAAACCCTTGGTCACTCCCATGGCTTTTCCCTCACAGCAAAACACACCAGGAACATTCTTAGCAGGATGCTTGCTCGACACCTTCCCCCATTCAGTTCCATCCTCCTTTGTGCCAGGTGCTTCATCCATTTTATAAGTATCACAAATAAATGCAACCCTGCAGAGGCCGACAGAGCTGAACACCAGCAGCACAAGAGCACAGAGCAGCCAAGAAGATGTGATTTGGCAAGAACAGACTTCCTCTGGCAGCTAATGCTGTGACAACATCTGAACTTTGGGAAGGCACTGGAAAGGCTCCAGGAGCAGCACACAGGGCAAAGGGTTTTATCACATGGTGCCGGTGTTCTCAGCAGCTTCTGAGCTGTTTATTCTCAGAGGAAGTGCTTTCATAATTGCTTGATTTGGGATTAATGATTTTCCTGTTTAAAAACAACTTAATATTATTTAATGATTGGTAGTTATTTGCACTCTGCAATTAGAATGCACTATGAGAATTATTTGTTGCATGAATGGGAATTTGAGATTTTCAAAAAGTGAACACTTTTTTTTCTTTTCATTTCTTACTGTAGCAAACAAGCAGAAAATATATGTAAAAATATAGTCAACAAGAAAAAAGACAACAGCCTCTCTGTCCCCTCTATCAGCCAAGGAACAGTGTTTCTTTAACACTGGGTGGGAAGAGAGAAGTACCCAAATGGGTAAAAAACCCAATGGGGTTTTTTCTCCAAGTTTATTGAAAACACCCTCAATGCAGTAGGTAAGACAACACTTTGCATTTCTCCTGGGAGTTGCTTTTAGCAAAACAGCCTTTGGGCAGTGGCCCTTGGGCTGTCAGCTCCTTGGCTTCTCCCTCCAGCCTGGACAGGTCCCAGGTCCCCAGCTCAGGGCTGCACCACCTGCCTGGCCATGGCAGAGGTTGGTACTTGTGTTGGGTACTTTCAGTAAGCACTCAAGATACCCTTAAGCTGTCACACTTTACACCAGCCTGAGTTTTGGATTCTTTACTGCTGCTTTACTTTGGATTCTTTACTTTGTTCTTGTGCCAGTGTAAGTCAGAAGTTGCGTGGAGGCAGCATCTGGATGCAAGTGTGCATCCTGAGGTTCTCACAAAGCACCTTTCTGAGACAGACACTAGACACAGCCATACTTCAAACGCTCCCTACAGGAAAGAAATATGGAAACATTTTCCCTGAGACTCAGTTTAGAGTCTAACTCCAACACAATTCTCTTAAAAGAGAAAAAAGCAAGAGAAAGGGCAGCAAGCAGAATGTGAAGAACAAACATGACAGAGAAGAACACCAGTCAGGTGTACAGGTGGGCAAAGTTTTTCTGCTTTGTTCTCCAAGCAAGGCTGATACTCTGTCCTGAAAGAAACTCTAAAAGACATGGCAATGAGAAGGTATAACAGAGGTCACTGAATTAATTATTGGTAGCTCTATATTTTGTTCCAAGACACTTGGACCAAATTAGTTGAATTTTCTTCTTTGAACAGACCTTCTTTACGTGGGAAGTATAGCAATTTCCTTCATTATTTTTTTTATTTAAGGAAGAGCTATTTCTAGATAAAGAAGTTACAATCACTGGCTCAACCCTGTAAGTTTTGGTCCCCAAACTTGTAGCTTTCCAGCAGCTACAAGTCCTCCAAGACAAAAGCAGATGATTCCGAGACAGACACCCAGGACTTCTGGACTACTTGGGTTTCAGTTTTTACTGTATAATTTCTCAGTATTTGAGAGCATCATGGAGTAGTTTCTTTTAAATATATTTATGAACTTGAAGTGATTATTTTTCTGTTTATAACTTCAATTATTAATCTCCAGCTTTCTGCAGATAAGGCAAAGAAAGTGAAATCAATTTAAGAAACCAAAACAACCCAAAACCAGCAGGCTTTACTGCTGCATAATAAACAAAAAAGCTGCTAGTGAAGCAGCAGTCACAAATCATCTTGACCAGAAAAAATAATTATCAAGTGTCTCAAGATTTGATCTCAGAGCATCCTCAAACACAGAGGAAGATGGCATGGTAGAGGTCCTTTGGTAATAAAGCCAGGATAATCTCACTGCTCTTAGCATAGCTGACAGGTGCCTTCTCACGTCCAAGGATCTGACTGGGACTACCCATGCAGAGCCACTGGCCCAGCCCTGGAATGCTGGAATTTCTTCAAATTGTCCAAAAAGGCTGAACCATTTACATGTCATTTTCAGACACACCTCTTATAAAAGACAGATATTTTTAACATGTTTTACAGGACATCATCAGAGAGGTTACCAGTACAAATGCCATTCAGGACTAGTTCTTATAATCTTTCACTGTACTGACAAGCCCATTGGAACCACAGCCTAATTCCAGCTAAAAACCTGAAAGCTGGCCATTGCTGAAATATTATGTAGAAAGCAGTCACCTCAAACACCCTCCCTGCTGCTGTTTTCTATAATTTTTATTAACTCAGTGAATAAAAAATAACACCAACATTTTATTGCCCTGTGAAGAACTATGGAGAAGTGCAGAAATACATAAATAAGACTTTCTAGAGGAAGCCATGAGTTTAAGTGCTTGCTTAAGTGGTGTGAATGCCTGGCCTGGGGTTATTTTCAGAAAATAAAATCTCTGTGAGGTAGTTAGAGCTCAGTGCTTGCTGGCTCTGCCATTCCCAGGCACAGTGGTCCCTCACATCCCGGGCTGTGTCAGACACCTCATGCTCCTGAGAAAGAGCAGATGGGAGCATCACTCAGCAGCTGGACATGAGCCCCCTCTGCAGTCACTCGTGCCCACAGGCACCTCTCACTGCTCCTCAGGAGTGGGAGGCTGAGAGGCCCCACTGTTGGCTGCTTTGGATACAGGATTTTCCCTTTTGCAGAAAAGTTCAGCCAAAGCCTCAACAGGCTGGTGGTTGTTTGCAGAGAAAAACTGAGAAGAAAAAGCAGCTTCATACATACCTTTGAGTGAAACATAAGGAAAAATCATTCTTTACACTTCAGAGCCTTCATGTTTAGTGAAAACAAGAAATGAAATGAGTTCATGAAAGACTAATTGCCCAGTTTGTTTTATGCATGAGCCCCAGCATTCTTAGCACGTGCAGTTACAGCTTGTTTTCAAAGAGACCAATTACTTCATTAAAACATCATCTTCACACTTCCAGGGCTGCTTTAACAAGTCTTCTCCTCTTCATCCTTCTGGCCTATTATTTTACCATTTTTTGGCTTAAGAGCAAAGGAAAAAAGAGCCAAATGGCAATATCTATAATTTACTAACAGCTATTAAAACTGGAGAATTAGGATCTATCCTTTCTCCACCACAAAGTAAAGGAACTTTAAACTTTAACTTTAAACACCTTGGTGCAAGACCCATGGCATCTCAGACACCCAGGAAGGACCTGTGTGGCAGGATGCTACTGCAGGTACAAGGATACCAAGCAGCTTGAAGTAAGCCTGTGCCTGGGAACTTGAAGGGCAAGACCAGGAAGCAATAAAGATGAAAGCTCCTTGAGTTGTCTTAATATTTCACTATGTGTAAGATATCCATGGAAGCCACAGAGTAAGTCTAGTTTATACACGGCAGAAACTGAAAGCTGAGTGATGGGGTGGGATAAAGGGTGAAAGAGAAGGAAAAAGAGCTAAATCCCCCCAAAAGAAGTCAAAAGGATGCCTACAGAGATGATTTCTTACAGACAAGCAACATAAAGCATAATTCAGTGAAATGCTCTCATTAGAAAATAGAGTTCACAGTAAGCTTTTGACTGCAGTACAAACCTTGGTTACAAAAGAAGACGTTTGAGCCATCACAATCCCTCTGACAAAGCAGAAAGCAGGAGTCTCCATGCCTGCCTGTGCAGGAACAGAGTGCTGCAGTCTTGGCACTGGCAGAGAGATGCTATCCGGGGTTGCCACGGAAACCAGCGGATGCAGCCCCAGCAGCTTTGACTTTGCATAAACTGAGTTCAGCGAGGCACTGAGAGCTGGTTCCTCCAGCTCCAGGCAGGACTGTGATGGGGCTGTGTTTGAGGCTTTCCTACAGTCAATCTCCTGCTCCCACAGCTCGCCTTTCCCATCTCCTCACCTGAGTACAAGCACAACCACACACGACCCTGCTTCCCTCCTCCTTCCTTTCAGCTCAGACAATGCACACAAAGGTCACTCCCCACCCATCACTTCCATCCAGGTTCCCTCTCACCGAGATGGTGTGTGACAGACTTTCAGTCTGTTTGAATGTTCTGGACAGGGGCATTCCCTGGAAGCAGAAGCATTTTACTGAATTTTCTTTCACTGCAGAGGAAGCCTTGATACCCACCTGCTTTTACAAACCCAGAGAGAGCTGGAAACACGCTAAGATTTGTACATACCTAGAAAGGATCACTCCAGAGTTTGCTGTAATTATTTTTTTCCCCCTGGAAACAGCCATGACTCAGAAGGGAACTTCCATACAGGAGAGTCCAGCACCAGGTGAATTATTGCTGCCTTTGCCAATGCTGCTCTTACCTTATTATCCTCTTCACTCCCATTCTGATATCCCCAACAGGAAAACTGCCATGGAACATGTATTCTGGAGAAATCCCCTTTTTGATTAAAAAGTCCCTTTAGGATAAATTTCTACTGTTCACTTATTGATACACACCTGAAGACAACATTATTTGCCCATAAACATTATGCATGTTAATTCAAATGCAATCTTACATTTGTGTGCAGGTTTCCCATAAAGTTTCCCCATTGCTGCACCACTGAAGCTGAGATCCCAACGTCATGGAGCTGTAGCATATTTTCTGTCCACTGAAATTGCATCCCAAAGCCATACAGCATTAAGTCCTCTGGAAATGGAAATTAATTCTCATCAAACCTTTAACAGCTGTATCTCATACAGGGGGCAGAACAAGGCAGCACTGGGCATTTATGGTTCCCAAGGATAACTGCACAGAGATCCAAGGAGCAGTGTTTTCATTGCAGAGTTGCATCTCCCACAGGAAAGATTATTCAGATGTGACACAGGCAGATCAAACATGCCTGATGTGTGAAGTGGCCATTGACAACAAGATATTTTGGGAAGGGAGATTTTCAGCTGGTGGCAAGAGATAGCACGAGGCAATGCTTAGTGATAGGCTGGTATTCCAGCTTTGATTTACCACCTCTTCACTATATGGGTGACTTCCATTTTCAAATTTAAACTAATTTCTTTCATGTTATTTGCAAAGTGAGAAACAGTTAAGGCCAGTTTGTTTGACAGGATGGCAGCTGTCACTTCATGTAAACATACCCCCAAAATGAAAGAGCAATCCAGCACATGGAAGTAGAAAGTCCTGACACTTTAATTATCTGAAGAGATTACAAGATGAAAGTCTTCCTTGAGGCAAATGTATATTAGTATTGATATAGTCATTGTGCTTTTCAGTAAGAGAAATAGGAGTCTGTATTTACATAAGAAACTATAGTGTCTGAGATCTTTAAATATCATATTTATGGAAATGATTCTGAATTACAGCATTTACAAAATAAAATCAAGCTTAAATAAATATTCAGTGCATTAAATAAGATTTTTTTCCACAGAAGCAACTTTTTGTGCATATTTATTTCACAATTGAAGTTCGTTGCAATTTTTTTATCCTATAAAAGAAGCATTAAATTTCTTGTGTTTTTGTTTTTTTTCCTAAAAATAAAACTGCAATAATCATTGCAATGTGAAGCCTGAGATTTAAGCCTGAATAAGTATCATTGCTTGCACCACATTACCCATCTCCCACCAATCACCCAACCCCATGCCTTTCCAAACTCTGGTGAATGAAGACACTCCAACCCAAGGATTTAATGAGAAGGATTTCAGGGAAGTAATAATAATAAAAAATATAAATAAGTGAGGATAACACATCAGAGCTGACATTGTCTACAAACAGCATCGTAAGGCTTGTGCATTACACATAAACTAAGTGAAGCTGTTTCATCTGAATCAAAATGACAGTAGTGCCAAACTGCAGCACCCTTATATGGCTCATTAACACTGAACAGTAAACCACTGAGCAAAGGGAATGTCCCCAAATAAATAAATAAAATGAAAAAATAAATTAACACTGGCCAGTTTTGCCTTATCATTTTGAGTGACGACCTTTCTCGAGCGTGATACCGCAAACAACTTCCTCATCCATTTTTGTATTTATCACTTTGAAACACAGTGTGTAACACCACGAGTCAGGAAAGGGGGCACAGCAAAGAGCTCTTGATCTCACCTCCTCTGTAACCACAGCACACACTGTCTTGCTTTTCATGTGGCCAACTCAAAGCAGGTCCAAATGCCTTTGAAACCTCAGTGCTCAGGGAGCTCTTACTGCAAATAGTTTGTGCAAGATCATAGCATGAAGTGAGTCTTATTTCTTTCCTCTCTGAGTGGAGATAAAAATTATTCCCTGGTGTTTCAAATAAATACAAATGTTTTCTGAGTTGTTAGCATGAGTGAAGTACCAGTATGCACTATTTTACATGGTTACTCTGCCAAATGTGGACAAGTACCCATCTCTGGCTGACCATTCTGTAAGACCTTTTGGATACCTCATTATATATTTGCCTTTTAAAAAACCTCAGTATGGGAGAAATCATTTGTCTCATCTTCTAAATTTTGCTGCCAAATTGTCAAAAATATCTATTTTAATATGAATTCATTTATTTGGTAGCCACTTCCTCTGAAGTTTGTTAAGTTTTAAATGCTGATATAGAAACCAAACCTCTGTGTCAGACTTTTTTTAACAAGATCTGGCACAAATTATTCAGATTATAATCACTTGCAAAACTCCAAACTATGGAACTGGAAGTCGTAAAAATTTTTAGAAGACAACTTGGAGTTATTGCTCTGCTCAGTAAATGAAAGGCAACAGAAGTATACTGTTTTAGGGCTTTCAGTGCTTCCTATGGGATTCACTGAAAATTTTGCCTTTGCAAATATTGAATACAGATTTGGAATAGATTTGCTTTGATTAATCCTAGCATAGGTAGCAAAAATCTAGAAATGGTGAAGTTAAATGGCAGCAGGTGGGAGAGTGCTGATGCCCACAGCCATGCTGGGATTCCAGTGGGCACAGGAGTGTCTGAGCTTTGGGACTGATCCGCTGGGGATGGACTAATTAACTGGCTACTCTGTTCCTAGCATGTAAGATAAGCAGCAATGCCTGTTCAATTCTCTGAGCCCTATTTCCTTCCACACAGTGCATTTGTTCTGCATATGGCATCGTAACATTAATGTTATAAATTTATGGAAGACTGTACTGCAGCCATAGAGCTACAGACGCTTCGTAGTTCCCTTTAGCAGCTTAGTAAAATGCAATAAAAACTGTCTGTACAAAATTTATAATAATGGATGTCAAAGCCTACATGCCCCCACCAGGTCCCTCTTTCAAGTTAATTCTTGGCTTAGGTCAAATATATCAGTCCATGTAAGACTCCAGAAGACACACCAGTTTAATATGTCAGATACCAGCTCTGTCACTATAGAAAGGAGTGACATGGAACATGTAACAGTGAGTGCAAACACGGACAGGCTTCATCTGGCCATAACGAGGTAATGGAGCAGAGTGGGAGGAACAGCGGGAACAGAAGATCTGAAAAACAAGAGGGAAATTTCTCTTCAGTTCCTCTGAAGAACAGGATGGGACAAAACTGATTTCAAGGGAGAGGAGAGAAGATTGTATGAGCTGGCACCAGCACCGTCCTCAGTACAGCAAGTGAAGGGCCCCAGCAGGCAATCCCTACCCAATGGCCAGTTTATCTGGCCAGGCTCAGTCCCTCTGGTGAGGGTGCCCAGCACTGACAGCAGCCAGGGCTGGCCTGTCCACCTCTGCAGGTCACAGGGGAAGGCAGCTCCATCAGAGGTGCAAAGAAGCATCTCTCTCTTGGTTTTAAAGAAAGACTAGGGGAATATTTGTGAATATCTCCAAATTTCGTACTCCTGCAAGTCCACTACATGGTTAACAAAAGCAGCTTCTCTACCCTCTTCCTTTCTAACTTGTACACCAGCCAGCAAGCAGAAAGGGATTGCAGGTTTCTGGCTTCCTGTGGTACATGACTGCTTTTTTCTCCCTCGTTCCCTCTTCCACCCCCACAAACTTGCAAAGCAGCAGCCCTACACACCAGAGTGATCCTGCACAGGTCTGGAAAGAAAGCAAAGGGACACACAGTCCCTGCAGCTGAGCTGTGTGTGCATCAACCTTGGCAGTGCAAGGCTGCCCTGGCTCATTAGAGCTTTCAGCAGTAGTCTAGAGTGACTGTGTTGGGGTGGGGAGTGTTCTAGGATCTCAACAGGGAATTCTGCCTTTAGCTTTGCACAGCTTATTGCTGTATATAAGTCAAACCCTTCCCCAAGCATTTGTAAACATAGGCTGAGAGCTGGCAGCCCAGGCACACAAAAGCACCTGTGAATTGAGAACCCTAGCTGAGTGTGCACATTTTGTTGTGCAGTCAGGTTTCTGTGGTACACATGAATTTGCTGCTCTCTTTGGTGGGCAGCTCCTCACATGTCTGACTGAGTCATTACCTTGCCACAGCTCCGACAGTGGTGCTTCCTGCGAATGACTGTGAAAGGAGCCTTGCATGCAGTGCAGTAGCTGCAGACTTCATCTGGAACCCAGTCAGGAGGATCTGTCAGAAACACAGCAACAAAAGGGAACATAAACCAAAAGGGAATAAAACCAAACATGTGATTACCAGATCCTCAAGGAAATAGGGAGAATAAAATATAACAGTAGCTGCTTTCATCTGCATTTCTCCAGGTGCTTTGCAAACAGTAGCTGAGTGAGTTCAGGATGCCGAAGAGAGCTCAACTCCCCTCTTCTCTGCCAGGCACTCACCTTTGAGCAGAGCACACAAGGCATTAAAATGGCCCATGACAGCTTTGGACTCAAAATCTACCTTATTCAAATGCAAGTGGCAGGAAAAAGGAGATAAGCAAAATAAAGTAAGAAGACAAGAGATTATTAAAGCAGAGTGGATCACAGATGTTTTTGTCAGTGCCATCCACCACCAAAACAAGCTTAGAGCTGAGATCATTCCCAGCCTCTTCAGCCTTCCCTCCAGAAAGGCCAACTGCTTTTCTGCAATTAGGCAAGCAACTATACAGGTAATAAACCCAAAGCCTGACTATCATCTGCTAAATTATTAGGACTCTTACTGGAAGTCACCAGTAACTACAGCAAAATCACAAAATCAAGTGTACGAGGCTTAGCAGAGAAGAACTTGCCCATTATCACGAACAGCATGCTTCAGTTGTTTATGGCTCCTGTGAGCTCTCCAATCTCCCATAAAAGACAAGCAGGGAAATGATTTGGTTTTGGCAAGGCAGAAGGTATCAGGCTCCCTTCTGTCAAGCTGCTTCTGCTCACGACAGGCTGACATGACCTCAAAGAGTCTGGAGTTACAAGTGTAGAAATGATGAAGCTGACTGCTTAATTAAGTTGGTAAAAATCTAATGAGTGCAAAGCAAGTTGTGTCCAGAAGGAATCCATGGACACGGTGAACATGAACTGCTGGGTGTATTTATCCAAGTTCCCCGTATACAGCTTCTTTCTGAGTATTATTTACAGTTTGCAAGCCATGCAATTGCTGATTTATAAACCTGACAAACAAGATCCCTGCCTCAAGGAGAATACTATCAAACAACAAAATATATGGTGCAGTTAATGCAGAGGTTAAGAGGGCTATAGCTACAGGCAGAAAGATAATTAAATCAAAAATCCACTATTTTGTTCCAACATAACTATGACCAGTTTTCATGTGTTTGTCACATTGCAACATTTGTCAAATTAAAAGTGGAAAGGATATAGCACTGAATGTAAGAAATTGCTCAAAAAGCAGATTAGTAAAAACAAAGACAACTTAGAATTTGACTCAGCTTTTACAGGCTTCTCTAAACTATTTTAGAGGTTGAACTAGCTTAAGGAAGCTATCCTTCACTTAATGAGCACATCATTCTGATAAAGGTTACACCTACAGGGCCAGACACCAAATTCAGAAGTTGATGTGCAGAGAAATGACCAATGTGGTGGAAAAAAAAGAGATTACACATAGAAGTCTTCACCTCATCCCTGAGAACAGTTCACCAGAAAACGTTCTGTGGGGACACAAGACTACAGATTCAAAGGCAGGGTTTCCTTCAGCAGCAGGGAGATGTAGGACTGCCAGCTTAAGTCAAGCATTAATAACAGTGGAGCCAAGAGACTCTTCTTTGCACTTCTTTTCCTTTTCTGCAATCTCCCTAGACACTACATGTATCTTGCCCAGTGAAACTTACTCCTCATATCAGTTGATGACATAGATTTTGAAAACTTTTTGTCACTTTCTCTGATCTGAAACCATGGCAAGCCTGACGGAGTATGCCCATGCTCCCCGTCCAGAAGACCCTTTGGGTTATCACATATATCCAAAACAAAAAGCAAAAATATGAATCAATAACTGTTTAAAACTTGTCTCTACATAGAATATGTTTTCAAAGATTTAACTATCCATTGATTCTCACTCATTTTGAAGACAGTAAAATTTAGGAAGTTACTCAAGCCCTGTGCCACCAGGTCTTCTTCTGCAGATCTGGTGGAAGCAGGCTTGGTAAGATGTTCAGTTTGGTACTGATGCTTTATCAACTGCATTGCAGTGTGGGCTACTAGGTTCAGATAGCTACTGATTGTAATATTCACAGAAAAGCCACGAAGCACAGGCCCTTTCTGTACCCCCTGCAGTGCACTGTGCCACTTCTGCAGCAGCTGGAGCCATCACCACTCCTTCCCTCACATCACAGGTAGGTCACACATGTTCTAAGCCAACATAAGCCCACCACAGACTCTGGAACTCATCAGCAGAAAGCAGCTTTCTTATCAGATGTTTAATCCTTGGTTTGGGTTTCTTTGATGGGCTTTTTTTTGTTTGCTTTGTTTTTTGGGGGGGAAAGACAGTTGTTTTTTCTTCCCCCCTCACATATTTTTCTGTTGTTGCCCTTGAAGTGAAATGCTGAATTTTTTAATTGATCTTTCATGGATTTGTCTCCATGCTAAATAGAAAGAATAACTGCAAAAAACAAAAATAAAACCCCTCCAAAACCAAAAAAACCCCTCCAACAACAAAAAAACAACAAACAAACCCCTACACAGCAAATTTTGATAAGGAATGACATTAAACTAATAATAATCATATAATCCGTAATTCAGTTACAGAATCACTTGACTGACAGAAGAATTAATGTGAAAACTTTGTTTTTGTAAAAAATAATTCACAACTTATTGGCAGTGTACAGAAACAGCACAAGCCTCTCCACAGAACACTCTCCCACAGTAGAGGGACTCTCTGCCTCCACACTGGTGTCACATCAGCTGATTCACTAAATTAACAGGTCAGTAGGGTGGCTAAAGGGCACATTTTCCCCCAGACAGTGACTCTCATGAGCAGGGGTGCACAGCCAGTCCCTGCCCCATTGCCACAGAGGTTTAGTGCCCTCCCAACATCCCAACTGCTCCACCAAGATCTGCTGCACTGCAGCACACCCCCAAATAGTAACACTTGATTATATAACAGCTTTTAACATTCAAAATGCTGTACAAATGTAATTGCTTTAATCCTCATCACCCAGATACAGTCAGTGTGTGGGGAGAAATCAGGAGAGGGATGTCTTGTACAAAATCACAGTGGTGAAGCACTGGAGTAACATTTGAAGTAGGGAACTTTGGGCCACTGCCCCAATGCCTTTCCTTCCAGCTGACTGAAAATGGCCTTACACTGACTACAAACAAAGAGCTGGGAGACTATGCACTTAGAAATAAAATGCAGTCCTAGACTGGAAGTTCAGTGCTCACCCTGGCAGGAAGGATGAAGTCCTGATGATTCTCTCTGAGCCCATACAAGCCCCGGTGGATCCCACTCCTTGGTTCCCTTCCCCAGCCTCATCCTGCTCAACCTTGGGAGCAGCCTGACTTACACACATCAGCAATTGAGTCACTGAGCTTTTTATAGAACAGGCTTTTGAAATCCTCTCTGAAGAGCCCTCTCATGAGGGGATAAAGCTCCAATTCGAGGAGTGGAGAGTGCGTTACACGAATTAAACCCCGAGCACGAGCCTGAAGATGTGCTGGAAGCAGGGCAGCAGCATCCACAGGCTTTTTATGTTACAGTCCTTCTCCAGGCTATGCTGCTCCATTAGCTCTGCATGCTGCAGCAAATAGCAACATCCAGTCTCTAAAGCATTATCTGCCTGTGCTTCAGGGGTTTGGACAAGGAAGGGAGGGAAAACCTTGTTCCTGGGCTAATTGGCCCAGTGCTTTATCATGCAATGAGAGTTTGGAGAAGTCTGCTGGGAAACAGATGAAGTCCACAGCACAAACATCAAAGAGGAGGAGGAAGGGAAGGAAGGGATTAATGAGACAGACTACAGACATAAATTTTAGAAGAAAACATTAAAAGCATGCACAGAAAAAAGGCAGAGAAATGAAGAGAAACAAGTATTTAAATGAATAAGAAACAAATTTAGAGAAATGAAAAGGCACAAGATAAAATTTAATAGTGTTAAGACTGAAAAAGGATCTTAACTATTCAAATATCTTGCATTATAATTTCTCATAAATCATGAAATTTTACAGTCTTTTTATTTATTTTGTAGCTTTTAGCATTCACCTTCACATGTCTATGCTATCTCATTAACTAAAAACATTCTGCTCCTAAAGTTAAAAGTCAGATAAATCCAAGATGCTGGAGCTTTAAGAAAACCATAATCATTGAGGAAAAAAATCACAGACACTGTAAACTGTCAAAAAGAACACATGAATTCATTTGGCTTAAATATGTGCATTAGACCTAATGCAGTCCCATCTAATCTTAGAAAATCAAGATCATCATCTCTCTGTCTCAGAAGACAAGAGGAAGAGAACATGGACCTGGATCCATCAACTGTGATGACTGAAACATTAGCACAGAAAGTTGAAGTTTTTTCTGTGGTGCTGAGACACAAGAGACTGATGCAGAGAGAAACAATCCCAAAAGCTGTTGGAGCTTGCAGAAGGTCTAGGCTAGCAAATCTATACTCTGGTAGGAAACAAAGCAGAAACATGCACACCACAACTCCCTGTTGAAGAGCAGCTGCTAAATCCTAAGCTTGTGGTGGTGTTTGTGTTACAGCCAGAAAATTCAGAGAAAAGATCGCTTTCTGCATATTTTGTTTTTATCAAGTATTCCTAATGCAGAACTCCAACTGAAAGCTCCTCCTGCATTGGTGTGTGTTAGATTTCAGAGCACATAATGCAAAATAACCCTGATTACACTTCACCAAACTAACCTGCAGAGGGCTGCTCCTACAGCAGCCTGTGGAACTGATATCACTGCAGCCATCACAGTGAATTACCCTCATAGCTGAAAAAGGGTCACACGGGCTTGCTGGAGCTCCTCTGATGAAAGCAGGATTGTAAATTCTCACAGTTTTAAGCACAGAAAGTACAAAACTAAGGTGACTTGGCTTTACCCCTCACTTCAACTGCCACAGTATAATGAACCTTTTTTATCCCTCATCACAGCTGATTTTCCACATGTCATTCTGGGCAATCTCTGATGTAAGACTTCTAAGAGGCAATTGTAACAAAGTAATCTTTGTCCTTGCTCGGTAGATTCAATGCTGATTACAGCCAGTTTGGAATTTTTCAAAAAAGTAAATTTTATGCTTAATATGATTTGATGAAAATTTTGGGGGTGAGGGAGAAAAGAGGTACAGACTTTTTAGCTTCAGCTCTGGTAAAATAGCTTTCTTAGGATGGAATTTCTGTGCAAATCTAGAAAGCTGTCACCAAGACACAGAGTTTTGCAAACTTGGGATCAAGCCTCTGCTCTGCCTGAGTCAACATCACCTTGAACAACGTCATCTGTGTCCATCCTGTCCAGGTACACGAGCAGCAACTGGTTCTCTGGGCAAAATAATTATTTATATAAAATGGAGCAACTCTCATAGAAAACACTGGCTTCCATTGAGATATGGGTCAAATCTTTACTTTAAATCAGATAAAGCTGAGACTTGGATCTTCCACAGAACCATTTGTAGGAATATTCTCCGTAAGACCTACCAATCATCACAAAATAGAAAAAAGTTGATAATGTAGATCTACATAAAGCATACCAGAACACTCAAAACATGTATTTATTTGACAAAAAGTTTCAAACCTAATCAAAATCCCAGTTACAATGTTACTGTTCTTTATAGTATTTAGGGGATGGTTTCCCCTAAGTACTGCAAGGAAGTCTCAACAAGTTCCACATATTGCCAACAAAGAGAGATTGTCTTTGAGAAGGGAAAAGGCTCTGAGCAACTTCTTAAACCTAATTCAGATCTAATTATTGCACTATAACCTAAAACCTGTAAGAATCCTGTAATTCTACATGCATGATTAAATATGTTCAGTTGATTATAAAACATTGCTTCCATATAGAAATTTGATGCTAGATTCCCCTCTCACACAGTGTAAGCAGAGCTGCTGAAAAAAGAAAAAGTGAAAAGTTATGCGGACAGAACATGTTTGGCAACTGAACTGTGCACCAGTTTAACTTCTTTCATGTACAAGGTGTTGTGGGTCATCATTATAAATAACAAAGTAACCATAGGCACATAGAGGACAAAAGAAAAACTGAAGCATTCAGCTGGGGCTGAATGAGCCATGGTGATTAGATTCTGCACATACCGGAGTGTGGGTGGGTTTTTCTGACCTGGTGACTTCCTACTGCAACACGAACAAGAGCTGGAGCCTCGGGACTGGGACCTTCTGAGCCNGTGCTTGTGCTGCTGGTTAGAGAGCAGTCAGAGCCTGTGACTCGACAGGAGAGGGTGGGATGGCAAGGGATCAGGGAGAAACAGTGTGTGCTGTGAAGCAAACAGATGCTAACACTACTTGGCACAAACAGGTATTTGTACTGGCTGCCACAGCAAATCCATTATGTCTGCAGTTTTAAGTAGGTGGTAGCAAGCAAGGCAGTTCTGTACAGATGCTAGAGGGATAAGGAGTGAAAAGGCACATATGGCTGCAGAGAGCTGAGATGCTACAGCAAATATTTTCATGGAGCACCAACATCTTCATAATGCTTGCTGGTTTTCCTTGAGAAAAATCTTCAGATTTCTAGATATCTCATGCTT